>JAHKKF010517370.1:14259-56022 GCA_019740295.1 Labeo calbasu | reverse complement strand
CCACCACCACCCACAGAGGCCATTAAAATCCTGAGCAGAAAGTGTGTGTGTGGGGGGGACATTATAGAGAGAGATCACCAATGCATTAGCTAGTTAGACCTGGAGGCACTCACACACAATACAACACACACACACACACACACACAAACAAGAGTCTGTGTTTCAGAGGATGGAGAAACTCCAGTGGTGCAGTGTGGGAAATGAAGTACTAGATGCCTGAAGAGAAATGAAGCGAACTCAGAGACAGCTAAAGCATAGGTGAGATTAGATGCATTTTCTGCACACAGAAAGTTCTGTTTTGGTTTCAAGATTATGAGAAAAATTCACCTTACACTGTAAAAATCATCTTTACTGTACAATAAAAAAAACAGTAGGGGGTGCATTCCCTAAAACTGTAATATCTAATTTCATTTCATGTAATTTTACAGTAAAAAATACTGGTAAATTTACTGTTTTTAAAAGCTTTCTGTATATTAATATTTGTCTCATCCTATGGAAAAGCTTTTTGTGACGAACTTTGATTTTAGCAAATTACTATATTAGGATGTTTTCAGGTGATAATAATAATAATAATAATAATAATTATATATATATATATATATATATATATATATTTGGTTTTTTTGCTGTAAATATAAATATAAATTTACTGTAAATTTATTTTTTTATTTTTACTGTAAATGTAAATGAAAATGGGAAAAAATCGGTAACACTTTACAATAAGGTTCATTAGTTAACATTAGTTAACAAACTAAGAATGAACTTCTACAGCATTAATTAATCTTAGTTAATATTAATTTCAAAAATTACTAATGCATTATTAAAACCACAAGTTGTGTTGTTAGTTAATGCAACGTGAACTATGAACAATGAACAACTGTAGTTTTACTAACTTACATTAATAAAGATTAATGAAATAGTGTAATAAATGTACTGTTTATTGTTTGTTCATAGTTTGTTAGCAAATACATTAACTAATGTTAACAAATGACACCTTATTGTAAACTGTTACCAACATTTCATGTAAGTTCACAGTAAAAATACAGTTAAATTTACAGTTTTTTTTTGGAAATAAAAAGTAAATACTTATAATTTACATTGAAAAATAATTTCAATTGTTTTTTTTGTTTTTCTTGTAAGTTATGTACTTTTGTTTTGTTTTTACATCTTGTGTTGTTTAATTAATGTTTAATGTTTAATTAATACTTTAGTGTCGTTTTATCACCATGATGGTGTTTTATATTTGTATGACACATTGCACTTTCTGTTTATTAACATAATTATCTCAGTTTATGGAGAAGTTACTTGTGATAATCTTTCATTTTAGTAAATTTGTATATTAGAATTTTTTCAGTTAATGAAATATATATGATTTTTTTTACTGTAAATTTAAAAAAATGGGAAAACTTGAAAATTCCATTTTTGTTTTTTTACGGTAAAGTTCTGACAACCATAGCTGCCATAAATTTCACAGAATTTTAAGTCAGTAATGTTCCATTATTGTGCTCTTTTGCATTGACTAATAGCAAAAAGTGACACCAGACGGTGTCAAACTCAATAAATAAATATTACTTATATATAACACTATAAAAATAATCCATATGATTTATGCACTATATATTACAAGTCTACTAGGGTCTTCTACAAGCTTGACAGCCCCTGGTCGCATATTTCTCTTTTTGTATTTTTGTATTGTATTATATTTGTTGTGTAATTTATGTGTGCTGTAAAGCCTCTGTTTTTCTTAAGGGATTAAACAAAGTATCATTCTATCCGATCATATACGCCTTCTTGGTATGGAAAAGAGCAGGGGTTTGCAGGATGCCATGAGAGTGAGTAAATGATGACAGAATTTTCATTGTTCCCAAACTAATCCTTTAAATTGTGATGTGGCAGATTATTTCTGTGTGTTACGGAGAAGAATGAGTGTTTTCTGGATTCATAACCTTGACCTGTTTTTCTCTTGTCTTAGCAGCTGCTAACTCACAAACTGACATGTAAGGATACACACACTGGTATAACCAGCAATATACATTAGATCAATTTAACAGCATCCTTTTGGTCATTTAATTACTGTTAAAGATGTCAGAGTACTGCAGAAGCTCATTTGAGAAAGTTAAATTGAACTGTTTGTATTTTACTCTTATTAGGGATTCTTTGTGCACAATATTTGAAAATCTATCCAAGGCCTAAATGGAAAATTCAGTGTCACTTCAGGATCCATAATAGCAAAAAAGTTTATACAGCTTAAAAAATAAAGTTTTTATTGCCATTGATGGTTCCATGAAGAACCTTTAACATTTATAGAACCTTTAAATTCCACAAAACGTTCTTCATAGTAGTAAAAAAAATATTTTGGTTATTAAAATGTTCTTCACACTTGGAGAAAAAATGGTTCTTTGAAGAATTGTTTAGTGAAACGTTCTTTGGGGAACCAAAAATGGTGCGAAATCCCCCTTTTGGAATCTTTATATTTAGAAGTGTACATTTTTGAGGGGAATTAATTAGTTTTTTTCCTGGTAATTCCACTAAGTTGTGACAATAAATAGAGGAATGTTTGTTGACTGTGTATCAGTTGAGATGCTGAATAGGATGAGAAGTGAACAGAAAGAGTCAGAGCAAGTTTGAGGAGAAAAAGACTGTAAGCTTGTTTATGAGAGTGTGTGTGTGTGTGTGTTAGAGGAAACATCAAAGCCAAACATAATCAATCATTTACTCACACAAACTCAATGAGCCAAAACCACAAACACACATCAAATAAAACCAGTCCTGCCTTGCTAGGCATTATACCGCGTGTGTATTTATGAGTGTTTGCTACCTGGAGAGGAGCTGAAATCTTGTACATTTATAGCCTGTTCTCTCTTTCTGCTTACAGACAAACTTCAATGCAAAACAAAGAAAAGCAAAGGCAAGTCACCCTTGAAGAATCTTAAATCAAATACATTACCTGGAGTGAGCTCCTTAATATGTTCATGCGCTTTGCTTTGAAACTCTCAGTGAACCTCAGTGTGGACGGAAGAGCTAAAAAAGGTAAAAGCAGCAGTGAATGAAAAGGTCATGGGAGGTGTTTTGATTCAATGAAGCATTAAACAGAACTGAAGTTATGCATACAGAGACCGTGCGCTACCACCATTAACGACAGCAAGCTCAGTTAATGAAAGATGACAATGATTAACCATTCACTACTGTAAGAGGCCTACATTTACATTTAATCATTTAGTAGATGCTGTTATCCAGAGCGACTTACAAATGAGGAAACTCACAAGCAATTTATCACAGGAGCCAACAGTGTTGCAATATAGAGTTTCAAAAGTAAATCATAGCAGTAGGAGAGAAAAGAAAGTTTTCTTTGTTTATTTTTATTGTTATGAATATTATTAAGGTCTTGCAAATGAAGTACAGTCAAACCAAAAATTATTCAGACACCAGATATTTATTTTTTGGATATTTTTTTTACCAGGGTGCAGGACACTATAGTTTATTTATGTAAGTGAGGATAGCAAAATAAAGCAAACTGTGACATATTATACCCAAAAATTCTTTATGGACTATCAGTGAAAAAAGTTAAAGTTAAATCAAAGTTATCTGACGATATCAAGATGAATTTGTACTGAAACAGTTTAACTTGAGTTCTTGTCATGTTTTTTGTGCCATTTTCTAAACTGTATATATAATCTCATAATGTGAGAAATGTTGAAGGTATCTGAATAAATTTTGGTTTGACTGTATGTTTTCAGTCATTTCTTAAGGGCTGTTAGGGCATTATTTACTTACTTGTGTGATTATTTGACATTTTGTAAATAATTTTAATACTTAATTTGTATGTTCATATTTTATTATAAGATTCGATCCCATTTACATTTAAACAAATTACATTTAAATGGTATTTTGATTATTTCATTAATTACCACTAATATAGGCTAAGATTCTCAACACTAGAACACTGGCAAAACCATTAACTGTATTGATGATTAGATCAAATTTAGACGTTTTTTGTTGTTGTTGTTATGTTTTACTTATTTTATGTCATTTTGACATTTGAAGTATTTAATGTAAAGCCCAAACTATAGAAAAAGAGGTTCAAAGTGAATAACTAAAAACAGTTCAGTTTATATCGTAATTCATTTGTGACGCAATGGACACCTTGCAGATGTTAGCAAATGTTAGCAAAGAGAAAGATGACAAAACCTAATATTGTTGTGTTGAAAGTGCTGTAAAATGTTTTGATAACTTAGATCAGAAATTAAACTCCTTGTTGTTAAAATAACTTAAGCAAACGGAAGACTGATTGACAGACAGAGCGCGTTTGCGATAGGCTGAGGTTTTCTGATTGGCTACAAAAAGGCGGGCCGCTCCCTCAGTTTTTGTTGTTTACAGAGCCTAAGGCTTTGACACAGGTAGGTGTGATATCTCAGGACACTTATTTCAGTGCTATCTGTCAGGTAGTTGGGGCATGTGTTTGGTATTCCAAAATAATCGCTTACCCAACCTTTAAACTGTCTGATGAGACACTTCTGCTTTTGATGTCCCTTAGTCCAATGTGGACGCGTGTCATTGCCGTAGTAATCGCACATTTCCGTTTGTTTATCAGCGTGTTGTTTTGTCTTTTCCCAAATAGTGACTGAAGTGGGGGGTTATATTAAAAACGCCTCGATTTTTCCACAGGCTGTGTCACGCTCAACGGGCTTTGACAAGCTAGCGCGCTGCTTATTATTCATGACGATCTCGAGCTGTTTCGGGATGTTGAATAGCCTATAATAATAATACACACACACAGAGGGAAAAAACAGCTCAGGATCAAATGGGCCAATTCTCCACGCCTGACACCAACTGCCGCCGAACGGTCGGATCCTGCCAGCCGCTCCCGCGATAATGAGCGGGATTTGTTAAACAGTAAATTAATGAATAATGAAATATCCAGGTTGATCAGTTAGGCCCGCGCTGCCTGCGGTCATCCCGCCTCGAGCAGGAATTACGCGCGCCCGGCGCGTGTCTGGATAAACCATTTTTACAGTCCATTGCGTGACAGCGAGCAGAGGGACCTGCGCTCAGACAAAGCTCTTCTCCGTCCTCTCATCCCCGAAAAAATAAGATGATGGAAAGGGTACTTTTCACTACAAGGTTTTAAACATTTAGTCTTAGGAGGCCGGAGTCTGAAACTCTCAAACCGATTCAGCTGAAAGTCAGGCATGAAGTCGAACAAACAGATTTTTATTCGATATTGTATGTCCTGTCCTTGTTTTTTAAAACCTTTGTGTTTTACTCTTCCCGCTTTTGTTTATGAATCGAGACCAGTGACAGATTATTAAACTTTTAGCTATATAGGCCTATGTCCCACGCTTAACCAATCATGTTTTTTTCGGTTACATCTTTGGATAAAAGAGCTCAAAATGGTTTCAGTTGTTTGATAAAATCAAGGAGTTGGGTCTAATTAGCAGTATAGCCCATAGGGCATTTTGTTGGTGCACATTTTATTTTTTATCCTTGGAAAAAAACGTCTACTGATTTTAGATGTTTATGATTAAAAAAAATAATAACAGTCAATAATTATCGAGTATAAAAGCAGCGATGTTATTGGTTTGGTCTTATGGGTTTTTGTATCGGTTTTCTTTTCTTTTTTTTTTTTTAGAGGTAATGAGAACCGAGTTGGAGGGAAGGATGAAAGATCTCGGCTTGTGTTGTTTCAGGTCCCGTGGGTGAGAGCGAGGCTAGTCTTTTTTTTTTTTTTCCTGCTGAAGAGAAATCTCTGAATCTCGTAGAGATCCACGTCGCTCGCGGACATGCGGGTGCTGCACCTGGGTCACAATACTTCACGCATGACGAGTCACGCGACGGAACCCGCGGGCCACGCGCTCCTCCGCATTAAATACACCAGCGCGGGGACTCGCGGGGGTCTGACCTGCGGCCGGGATATGAGTTCACTTTACTGCCGCGACCGCGGACACACGCCTTCAAGGGATTGTTTTCGATAAATTTTGGCGTTCTTTGCTAGCCTTAAAACGAGACGGGAAAATGCAGAATCAGAATTCTCATTTCCGTTTCTCATTTCCGAGTTTTGTTGATATCCGTTCTTCTGATTGCAGTATGAGTCAGTGTGATAATGAAAACATTACGAGATGTTTATATAATAATGATAATATTCAAAATGATGTTAGGTAAATATTGGTCTTTCAATGACACATTTTGACATTGGTTTCAATGTTAAAATAATCCTGGATGCCAATAAATGACGCTTTAATCCGTTGCTGGTCTATACTAGTTAGGCCTATATTGTGTAAAATATTTTTAATACTAGCAGCACTGACATAATTGACTGCAATTTATTTGTTTAAATATTATTCATTGGCTCCCTTAGTTCTGTTACAGATGGATTAACAATGTGAGCTGAAGAAATATCACAGGAATAAGATCGTCGCATCTTTCTTTACAAATTTTTTTTTATTTGGGTAAAAACATGTATTTTGGAGGTTTATGGTTATGAATTTAACTCAGTAATTATTATTGATTATTCAACAACTATTAGTGGCAAATATTACTGTTGTCCTTTTTCTTTATGTTAACCTAAAATATGCTGCCTTTGGGGTAGGAGCCTGACGTCTCGCCTGTCTAAAAAATAACTTTCATGCAAATAAAATAATTACATGGACTAATGGTATATGATTACGTAAGCATTTTATTTATCTGATATTTAATTTTAGTTATTCGGAATTTAGGCACTTTTTAATTAAAATTAGATTTTGAAACGCTTTTGAAATGTTTCATGCGTAGTCTATGTTAATATGACAAGAACATCAGGGGCTCACCACACAGCAACAACTACAATAAAACACACGATTTATTCTTATTTCGAGGTAAATGAAAATCACCAGACAAGAACCAACTTCTAGCCTTCACCACATAACACCGTATCTATGAAACAAAAATACAAGATCCTATCTAAAACAAGCGTTCACCCACGCACAGAGACAGTCACAGATAGACGACCCAGTCTATTCCTATGTACAAACGCCCATTAAATTAAGCATAAATAAATATATACAAACATAAATAAAAGAACCTTCCTCACACAAACCAAATATTAACTTTGACAGACAGGCTATTAATCCAGCTTGCGGAGCTGAGAAAGTGCGCACTCACGACGGTTGAGGTGAGCACGGGAAAGGCTGCGCGTGGCCGTGTTCCAGCACGCGCGGTCACCTCAGTTCTATGCAACCTATGAGAAAGCGCACAAATCCGGGACCCTTTTTCAAAAAAAGTCTCTTTTTTTCTGGTCAAAGCAAGCTTCCATTTAGCTGATGTAGGGTTGTAAAACCAATAAACAATATTTCTTTGTCCTATGTTGATTTAGCTCTGTGTAAATGTTATCATATATTTAAAAAAAAAGAAAAGAAATACATAAACGAGATGAATTATCAGTGAAATAGTTGAGTCAGTCGGTTAGTTAAGATGATTGCCATGTCAAAAGGAACTTACTGAAAATGTACTCACATTTTCACAACCAAATGGCCAAGACAGCACAAGCAATAGCAGTTCAAATACAAAGAAATACAACCAAAAATACAAAATTCTCCCGTTCATTTAGTAGACAAGCTATTCTGAATATTGCCCCAGGTTCTTTAAGAAAATGTCTCAGAGTCTTAAAATTTGGTTTGTAATCTGATAACTTAATTTCTGATGAATTGCTGTGATTATGTAAAGTATATGTGTATTTTATAGGCTGTCAGATGGTGAATCTGTCATAGATGCTGTAGCACAAATAGTTGCACATTCACAGCCTTTTTTTTGGCTAACACTCAATTTAAATGCAATAAAAACTCTTATATTTGAATATTCTGTCTCTTTCAAATCTAATGTGGAGCGAATTCTTCACAACCAGTTTTACTTTTATGGACAGATGCTGATTGTTTCACTGTAGGTGTAATTTTGGTGAAGATTGAATGGAATGTACTTTATACTGCAGAAATGTGCACCTATAATTTTGTATAATAAGTATAATTAAATATAGCAGTTAAAAGTGTCTCCACCAGTATCCCAAGCAAACCCATCCTCCTGTGTGCTGGCCATTACACTGATGAACACTCAAATATTAGGTATCAGATTGATGAGCATGTGTGTAAAGGACAGCCTGCGTCTAACATCATGTAAAATGTCATACTTTGATACACAAAAACACACTCACAAACACTCCTCGAATATTTTCACACTCGCACACGAATGAGATGAAGATGGTGAACGTGTCACAGCAGACTCGTGTCCTCCAGTCTGTTTTATCGTATCGTTCCTTTCGTTTTCCCATGATCTGTTGTCCGCTCGCCACCTTCGACCCAGAATGTAAAACGCAATGTCATAAAACTTGAGTTTATAGAATCTCTGAACATCTCCAATGACTCGCCCTCCTTGATATCGTATTTCCACAGTTCATTTCCTGTGTTTTTCCTCTTTCTCTCCAGCTCCTTTGGAACCGGGTCCGTCTGCAGGTGTGTGTCGGTTGGGGGTGGGGTTGTTCAGGAACATCTTGTCGAGGCCTTTAAGGGCTTCAGTCAGGTAATTCTGCAAAGCCGTGAGGGCGGCGCAGATGGCTGGAGAACCAAAACCGTGTGTGATGAAGCTAAAGTGTGACAGGCAGCTCTGGATTCCTGGCTCCAGGATGGGCGTAGGCCGAGAGTTTCCTAATGGAGTGCGATCTTGAGCCAACAGGTCTGTGAACTCCTTACACAACTGCCTGAGAAGAAAGCAAAAGAGACGAAGATGAAGCCCAGAGTTTTCATTCTCAAAAATACAAAACTGAAGAATGTCCGTTATAGTGAAAAAAAGTTTTTTAGATATTTAAAATGTTCTTCAAATATTATTTTAAAAACTGCTGAAAGGTTCTCTGTGGTAGCCAAAATGTTTCTTCTATTGCACTGCTGTAAAAACCTCCCTTTGTAACCTTCATTTTTCAGAGTGTAAGTGTTTTAAAGAATGTTAAATATATAGGTTTTGACTTGTAATCTTTATATGAATAATCAGACTGAGAACCTAATTTCTAATGAATTGCATTGATTATATCCACCTTATTTTTCAATGCGGAAGTAAGCTGTTTTCAGGTAATGTGGGAGACTTCCGGTTCATGAGCCGCCGTAAGGAAATTACGAGAAGAATATGGAAGTGCAGTAAACGGTAAAACCGTTTGCACTACAAACCATTGTGTTCATACTTAAGATAACAGATTAAAATAGCATGGTAAGACACACTAGTTTGCAATATCAAGCAAAAATAGCTGAACACGGATTAGCCCGGATGCCAAACACATTAAATTTACAAATGGCCGTGTCCACTCTTACGGGAAAAATAAGGTGAATAAAGCAGGCTATATGTGTATTTTATGAGCTCTACTACCTGTGACAGACCGTAAATTACACTTTATTGTAGCACGAATATTTGCAGAAGAGAGACAAATAAACCTCACAATTTTGTTAGTCTCCATTATCATAGAGAATCCACAATTTCTAATTAATAACAGTGTAGACCACAGTGATATCGGTTATCACATACTTGAAATATGGGTTTCAAAATCTGATGGTATAATGACTTTTAATGACTTCGAATGACTTCTGTTTCTTTTCCAAACATCTGTTCAGGGAGTTTGTAAGTTTGGTGAGCCGCAACAAAATTTCGTAAAAATGTCAGATTTCTTTACGGCAGCAACAAATGCGTGTGTAAAGTAGAGCTGCACGATTAGGTAATCGTTAAAAGATTGCGACCTTGATTCAAACGCCCACGCTCTTATGTCTAATGACAAGATTAGTCTTTGTCTGATAACCCTATGAAAAATTCCTACTGGAACATTCAAATCTGCATTTGCACTGCGGCTGATGCAGAAAGAGCAGTTATCACGTTTAGGTACGAAACCGCTTCACAAACAGTCTTTTCAACCACACACTATTATTTTTGTCTTACAGTCATTCATATTATCAAAAAAGTACAGGGTTAAAAGTTTATAGTTCAGATAAGGTTTGTTGATTACATTGTTTCGCCACTAGGTGGCGACAAGTGACCATTTATTTGAAATTTATGTAATTGAATCATTCATTCAAGAGATTCGTTCAAAATTTCTGATTCATTCCGTAATGGAACAAGTGAAGTATTTATGAGTGAGTCATTGAATCATTCATTCAACCAATTTTTTTTAAAAATAATTCATTCAAATAATTAAACATTTTTTAGTAGACTGCAGCAATTAATATTTTGTCACAGCCTCTAGTAAATTACATGCTATTTTGTTCAGTTCAAAATTGTGGGAGAATCGTGATCTCCATTTCAAACAAAAAATTGTGATTCTCAATTTATCCAGAATTGTGCAACTCTAGTGTACAGCTATGCACTGTAATTAGACACTGGTGTATTTTACAACAGTGAATTCCACTTACTTAACTGTAGGAGGCTCTGAAGTCACACAAATAAAAATACATACAGTTGCTTTAAAAGAAGAATTAAAGGCTAATTTGGCGCTAAAGGTGTGTTTCTAATACTCAGGAACAAAAATTACATAAGTCACAATTAGTAGTGATGTAAAAGTCAATGCTCCTTTCAACTATGTAATTTTGCGCTAAATTTCATACATGCTGTCTGATAACATTGTTTGTACTGTTTACGTATGTTGTGTTTATTGTTGCTAGTCTCATGTTGACTGTTTGCACAAGGTCATGGGAGGAACTACATTTTACTCCTTATTCTGCAGGAAAACAGCTTCGACAACATGCCAATAATTGCACAACATTCTGCTAATGGGACAGTGTGGGGTCTAGACATGCTCTGCCTATAGCAAGACTAGTCAGGTGGGTTTTAGGATCAATCCCTGTAACTGTGTCCTATCCAATTCCTTTACCATCTCACAACTGTGATCCAATCAGAGAATGTCATGACATTTTTTCATGGCACATCAAGCATGACAAATTCTTCATTCACATTTATCAGAACATACATCAGAAGGTACGTGCTTGATCTTCTGTATCAGTTAAGGAAAAGCGACCTGCTCGCTCATGGATTACAGCATACATTTTTCAAGAAATGAATTTAAGTCATAAGTTGAATTAAACAGTCAACTGGAAAAGACATCAACCACGATTCTATTAAAAAAAGCCCTTTTGCCCACAAAAGAAGCTGAAAAGAACCGTCAACTTACTGCCATGGATATTCCTACTTATTTCTTTATATATAAATCTACATATTCTTTTAACTTACTGTGAAATATTGATTATAAAGAACTCATACATAATATCAAAGCCACTGCAACTCTGAAAACCCTCATCCATAAATTACAAACACTGTGACTTCAGCATTTGGACATTTATGATGAAATTGATAAAATGAAAAAAATTAAATGAAAACTTTTGATATGTTAGGCTCTCCGAGATCAAACAGTAAAACAAAATATTACAAAAGTTCATGTCAGACCCATTTTCTCACACAATGATGATGTGATTGCTTAAGATGCTCATAATTATCTTGAGAAAATACTTAAATAACAGGTGCTCTGACAGGTTCAAGCTTGCAAAATCTGTGCTGTCCCTGGGAATCATGGGTAAAAAGCATGTTTCTCATCCCCCATTCACACTGCGAGCAAAAGGTCTCCAAAAATATTTTTACAGTTTTTAAAAAAGGCTGACGTCTAATTTAAATGAAACTCTCCAGTGTTCGCTGTCCATACATATGAAGAGATCCAGAACTTCAAATTCTCAGAGCAAAGACTGCATATTTCTGCTTCTGAGAGCAAAGCCCATCAATTCGAATAAAGCCATCAATTTACCTTCCAGTCTACCGGGAGAGTGTCTTTATCTGTTATTACTGGTGAATATTCCATTCTCAGCATGTTTTACTTCCTGAAAGAGGTAGTGCTCTCAATATTCATGCTTTTCTTGCTTTGGGGAATCATATAGAAAAAATAGAGGCACTTTCAGCTCTTTGCCCAGATGACCTGACATACTAATGACCTCTCAACATTTGACCTCCATGTTTCTCTGAAACTGCCTGCTTACAGTTTAAATATCTGGACCTTGTGAGTATTGTGACCAAAGCAAACATCCAATAATGATAAGATCAGCAAGATAATTATGATGTCTGAAACTTGCAAGGTTAATGTAAAATCAATTAATTTCGAGATTTTTCCAAATGCATGAAAAAATATTTGAATTTATATTAAATTCTTATTGTTTTAACAGCATGCACCCAAAACTGCTTGTGTCGTGTTCATAATAATGCTTCGAGGCGCAGTGTAATCTCAAATAAGAATCTGAGCAAACGATCATACTTCAATCTCCAAAAGGTCATTTGTGACAAACAGTTCAAATGCCTCCAACTGGCAGCGTTGCAGAGCCCTGCTGCGGCATCTGCAGTTGTCTGGACTTGTCAGATTTTGACCCACATTCGCTTTCGCGTCTCAGAACCACAAACAGTCTTGTTGTCCAGTCGGGAGAGCGCAGCGCGCCTCTCTCTCGCTCTCCTTCTCATTCCAGAGCGACAGAACGCGAGTGCCCGAGGCGCGTGCAGGGGCGGGGGCGCGGGCTGACTGACGGGACTTTGACAGACAGACTGTGAAAGGAGAGGCGAGGGAGGAGGGATGACCTTAGGCAAAACTTCAAGGGGAAAGCTGGCACTTTAAGACTTGAAACATTTCACTTAAATATAATGAGTTTCTAGCTCGGTGCCAGGCTGAGATGGATAAGAGACGCGTGTTTCTGCTGGACCTGAACTGCCTCATTAGAAACCAGCTAAACGTGTCAAAACGCACCAGGCAGTAAGCGGACAGCTATCAAAACGACACACTCCCCGGCAATCCGTGATGGATTCAACATTCACCTCGAAATGTGGCTACACATTTGTTCAGATGAAGGCGGCAAGCTGTTATACCAGCTTCCAAACGAAAGCAACGAATACATAAATCACAGTTAAACACGCAAAGAAATACATTGTGATACGTACTTTGTGGCGAGCAGCATGTTCTTTCGTGAATGCAGTTCGTTTGGATCCGTATGCTGTCTGTTCAGATATTCAGACACGGCCTTTGTGGGAAATTCAGTTTCGCAAATGTAGCCAAAGTCCCGAGCCAAATGAACAGCTTCTCCTGGAAATGAAAAATAAACACAGTATGGTACAATGGAATTAGGCTACTCCACATCTTCGCTTAAAATATTTCTCTACTAAATTACAACTGTAGCTGCAACTGAACTGGAGGGAGAGACAGCCTATTAAGCAAATGAAAGATTGCGGTGCAGAAACAATCAGACAGTCACAACAATAATTATATGAAATTAGCTGTACTGGTTAAAATGTCGTTTTACTGCTTCTGCATCTGTTAACTATTTGCACCGCCTAAGGAAAACAAATCAGATTAGAGAAACTCCTAAGGCAATAAAACTGCATTTAACATGTTCGTGGTTCATTCGTAAATTTAAATTTTCATTTTAGGCTTAAAGTGTATTCGAGATCCACGATTAAACTGATAAACTCTAAATGCGTTTTTTTTTTTTATCGAACTCGTTTTCTACTATAATTGACCATTGTTTTCCTCAATTGAAAGGTCTAAATTCCCAAACACTGTGTTAAAAAACATCTAAATAAGAATCAGATGTCCTGCTTTACCTTCTACTAGAGACGTCAGTAAAGTGACATTCGCTGCTTTGCGTCTCCCCGCGGGCAAATTCAAGCCGATTTTCTCCAGCTTTTCCCTCAGTGATCTCCCGCCATTTTTCGATTTCGCTCTGAGGATAGGGAAGGAATAATAAGAGACGTGTTTTATGACGGATTGACAGCAAAGGAATGAACACACAATAAAAAGGGAACATTTGAAATCAGCTATTGGCAGGAGTATTAAAAACTTTCTTTCGAAAACAAAAAACGCAATCAGAAATTGCAGATGTTTATGGGTTTCAAATTAAATGTCATTTTTTTGGATTAAATCCCTTGACCTCTGGTCTGCTTATAACGTGGATTCTGGTTGATATATAGATGCTCTTACCTCCGTAGAACCCCGCCAAGCAGAGAAGCGTTCAGGCACTCTGGCGGAGAGAGGCGCCGCTGGACCTCGCCAACCGTCACTTTATATTTGGATGTGGAGCTAAGAAGCGACAAGCGTCCGGGCACCGAGCAGAAGACCTCGTTGACGTTCACGGTGATCCCGCCGATTAGACCGTCTTTGTTCATCATCAGAGAAGCGACGCTCTTGTGTGGAACTGGAACTGGTGAGAGGATCAGACAGAAAATTTAGCTCCGTGCTATAATACCGACTTACTTGATTATTTGGTCGAGCGCTTAACACAGTGTATGCTATAGCTTAGCAAAACGACACTACAGCGATAAAACAAGAGGTGTTATTATTTTAAAGTGATGTTTAATACTAGTTACAGACAGCCCAGGCCTGTGAGAATATTATGTAATGTGAAATCTTGGCACATGAAAGCGCCGTGAGCTCGAGCCCTCGGCTGGCCCGGGTCACCCCACACGCGCCCGGAGCTGCCAGCGCGTGCTCCTGCTTTCATACTTTAATTCCACGTTCAGTAGAAAGAAAGCAAGATTTGTCCAAATGCCTGTAGTATTTTTTTAAAATAATTTATTATTTTATCTAAACATGTTGCCATATCAACGGCGTTACAAAATATAAGCATGGTTCAGTTTGCGCGGTAATGTTTAGTAGTTTCCAACGTGATTAAAATGCTAGCATTACACTCTTTTAGATTTATTAAATTCAGTTACATTTTCCTGTCAGCTTTTGTTTCCACGATGACATTTCAACACTATTTACTACGCTCATTTATTATATTATCGATTGGTGATGGACATGTGCTAATAACATTAACCACCTATTTTTCAAATCACCTCCCTCCCCTCCACACACAGACTCAGAAGCTGACCGTCAAACGACGTCTACTAACTTAAGCGCTAATGGGGTAACGAGCGCTCGTGCCCGCGGAGATCTCTACAGGGGATAATAGAGAAAACGAGCTCTAAACGAGCTGACGAGATCTGCGCTCAGAAAACCATCCATCACAGCGGCCACTTAAAGGCCTTCTCTTCTGGGAGGCCCGTGTTCCGTTAACTAAATTACCGGCAAACGTCCCCTCATAACGGACAAATATTAACACGAGCCCAGGGAGTGTTGCTGAAGCTCTTACTGACTGCATGAAGGCCTTATCGCAAAGTAAATATGTCAAAACCTCCGTGGAGAAATTATAGCCTATCAACAAAGTGGTGCTTAAATGTCTATTTTACACAGCCATGTTCCCAAATATAGGCATACATAAACCTGGAATTTGTGCTAATGTTTAAGTGAATTAAAAAAAAAAAAAGAGAGAGAGAGCTGATAATAACTTAAGCCTACAATAGGCTAGGGGTTAAACTGGTCGATTATTATAAAAACACTGAATTCTTTATAGTAATTCAAATAAACAGTTCAGTTATACCGGTAGGACGATATGATTCTAAAATATGCAATGGCCTCCAATTCCTCTTGCTTTGGCTGGGCGTCCAAGGTTAAGAAAATAGGCAGGTGACATCATTTGAATACCAGATGTGCTTCAGCGCATGCGTAAAAAGGTGTGCTAAGGTGTATTCACCTGAAATGACTTTTTGCCCCAAATCCATGAAACGGTAATTCCTTCTTATCGGCACTTTTTCCAAAACCCACTGATCTTTGAAAAATATGAATATCACAATATTAAATACAGCTCTGCATAATTCTTCCAGCCATTTTTTCATTTACCTTTTTTAATGACTGACTGATCCAGGATGTTCATTCCGTTGTTTACGTCATCCACAGCCTAAAAAGGCAGCATAATGAGAAAACATTTAACTTTTGAACAAAAGCTACAGCCAGGTATAAATATTCAAGACAATGACATTTTTTTATGAAAATACCAGTAGATTCCACCGGGGTCAATGACAAAAATAAATAAATAAAACAAATTTCCAGTCCAGGGAGAAAAAAACCCCACCCAAATGAAAATGGTGAAATGTTAGTAAAAAAAAAAAAAAAAAATTAATTAAGCTTAGGTCTCATGGTATTGATTTCACTAACAATTCGTCTAAAATATTTTTTTTTCCATGCAAGTTTTCTGAATGAATTTTCCTAACGGTATTGTCAGTAACCGTGAACTAATCTGGACTTCACTGAAACAAAATCAATTAAAAAACAAAAAATTAAGAAATAAAAACAAGCCCGATGTCAGTTACGTTTTAAAATCATTTTGGGAAGAGAGGCAGACAATCATTGTCCAGTCAGCTGAACGGGGACAGGCCTTATCTTGAAATTTAGAGTACGGATAAACTTGTCAATTGACGAAATTAGATATGATGTGTGCAGAGATATATTGATAAAAAAAACAGATGGTTAGAAAAGTGAACTGAGCAGGCGATTCCTTAACAGATTTGCTGTTTGTGAAGTTTTAATTTTTTAGCCACTGCAACAGTAATTTTAAGTTAACACAGCAGTTCTCCTCAACACAGGCCTAACTGTAATGCGTTTAAATATTATTTCTAGAGTACAAAAATAGTCTCAAAAAACAAAATGGATTCACAACGACAACAGAATATTGTTTCTAATAAAAAGCAAGCCTTTAGTGTATTCTAAATATTAAGATGTACTACTATTACTAAATATATTTATAATAAAGATTTATTGTTATTGTCTATTGTTAAAATGTTTGTAACGTATTACAGAAAATGTCGACAGGTCGAAAAACACCATGAAAATATACATAATTATGTCATACAGAGATACTGCAATTGTTTAAAATACCAGATAAAAAATAAAATTTAATTAATTTGTTAAAGAAACTTAAAAATTCTAAATTATTTATTCCACGTTTTCGTGCCATTTCTGTCCCTACAAAAGAGGTTACTGTCCAAGCCAAAAACTTAAAATCGTTACCAACCTGCACATCTTCCATGCCGTGCGCCAGGCCATGAAGGGAAAGACCGTCTCCCATCCCCGCCTCGAGCCCGTGATGCGTGGAGTGGAGCAGCACGTCCGGTCGGCGCACGGTCGAGTAGTCCCGCCGGGGGTCCAGACCCGAGAGCTGCGGTAAAGAGGCTCGAGGCTGCGGCAGTAAAGCTCCGCTTTCCGTGCCCACGTCCTGCCGCTGACGGGAGCCCCACGGGTGCTGCTGGGGCTGGTGAAGAGCGTTCAGAGAGTACGGGTCACTGACGTGTGAGTACGGGTCCTGACTCTGGTGATACGGCAGCGGCTGGTACGGCGGGGGAAAGTACGGCGGTTGGAAGTCCGAGGAAGGTGTGTGAGAGAGCGGCGGAGCGCTGGAGTACGGACCCTGAGAGACCGAACCCAGCTGGGACAGTCTGGAACTGTGGCTCGGTACCCCATCATGGCGGTCCTTCAAACAAGAAAAGAATATACGATTACAAACCAACCGTTTGTTTGAATGTTCTTATTAAAAAATAATTAAAAAATAAAGTTTTTGGATGTTTTAAAGAATAGCTACTGGATCGAATCCAACAACATCGAAAGACTATTTAGTGGTGGCTACATATAACCGCCCGCGGTGATTCAAGAAAGTACAAAAGCTTTCAAAATATTTGTATTTTCTGACTGATTCATGTGTAGTAACTCCATTAAACATCTAAAACAAGGTATAAACGCAGGGTTTAAGTTACTGAGCTAGAAACGTATTAAGCAAAACCGCAAGCCACCTTTTTACAACGCAGCTACAAAAAAAATATTTTTTTTTCTGGGTTCCCAGACTCACCGTGGAGGAATACGTGTGCACTAACATCTGGACGAAAAAACGCGAGCTCGTTTAGAGCAGAAGGACACGCGACAACACGACACACGCTCGCCTGAAGAAAAACGCGCTCCTTTCTCAACTCCTCATGACCGCACGGAGCAAAAAACTTGCTTTTTCAGCTCAAATAGCTTCTCCTACAGAACTCTGTTCCTCCAGGTCTCGGTTCTGTTCTTCCCGATCCGGCGCTCTGATCCAGAGTGCGGTGCTCCGTCCGTTCGCCTCGCTACACCTCCTCAGAATAATTGTTATTCATGACTCCTCTAATATTGCGGGAATACTTAAAGCAGTGGGGAGCAGCGGAGCGTGAAGGCGCTGCTGCTGTAAGTGACGTTCATTCAGGAGGAGGAAACACTCGTGCTCTGTTTTATTCCCCTCTCTGTTTGAGGTCCGGCATGCACGGGTCCGGACCTCTTTCTTTTGCTATTGTTGTCTTTTATGTTATTGTTGTGTGTGCACAGTCCATTTATCTCCAGCCAGAACAAACGAATCGCCGGAATCAGCTGCTTTGAACAGGCAGATGGACAGAGGCCTCATTCACAAGCACTATATACTCACATACTTTAATATGGATTATAACCACTACATCATACTCACCATAGCTATTCTCACAATTACTCACAATAGCGAAACTGGATTCCACCGTAGAGTACTAATGTTAGACACTTCATTTAAATAATAAAAAGAAGTCTTCTTCTACAACCTATCTGATAAAAGGCGTAATTTTGAGCCTCTATTCCACATTCACCACAACTTTACCCTTGTTATTCCATACTCATCATAGATTTACATGCATGTGTGTTTAACCAGGCCCACCTCTGAGATACACTAAAACATTAACTTCACAATTACGATACTACACTAACATGATAAGACACTTATAGCGGTTAAACCGCTCCTAACAAATGTCTGAAAAGAGTTGAAGCTTTAAAAAAAAAGCATACATAAAAAAAGCATACAACAGATTAAAAAAAAATGTTTTCTGCATCGGGTGACAGTTTAAAGTCCTCCACTAATGGTGCCCCATTAAACAGCTCGTATAATGGTCGATTTCACGGACTGGGGTCGAAGTGTTTAATTACACGCGTGACGGTGACTGTGAGAGAAAAGCCATGTGTGACTCTCTGGGTCGGCATCCCGCGAGGCTTTTCCAAAAACCACCACGAGTCTCTCCCACGAGTTCGAGCTCATTCAGGGGAATCCACGGGACTCCCACGCGTGACACTGCGTCCTCTCCTTTTGTAGATGCGATTCTCTTATTAATACATCGATGACAGGCTCTCAAGAAAAATAATGGCAGTTTTTCAATGCATATAAATATTGAGATGTTCCATTTTCCTCTTAGTTTTAAAGCTAATTCTATTAGACTTAAAAAAAATCACCTTTCATAAACAAAAAACAATGTAAACGTGTAAAAAACGTGTATCGATTATAGATTTTTTTTGTTACAATTTTTGATCATTTGTACAGTTATAATATTAAAAACTCCAATGTTAATCAAAAAATACTTTTAAAGGAAATAAAGTAATCTGCTATAATAATTGTTCATACAACAATTACATAAGCAATTGGTGAACAAACGAATTAGCATGAAAATGACAAAATGCTTCTGAATCATATGTTTAGCATTTGATTTTTTTTTTCTTATTGCAATAAGCAGCATAAATTAATAAGAGACCAAATATATTAAAAAAAAATTAAAACACGATCAAATGCAACGCAATTGTTGTCGTATTATATAAACCATACAGTGAAAAAACAGTTGCAGATGCAGTTTGTCTTCTCGTTACCTCGTATATATCTTCATACTTGACATTTTCCACCAGTTTCCACAGCATGTTCGCGCGCTGATCCCTGTATAACGAGTGCATTCATGTGAAGAGTGAAGATCTCAACTCTCTCTCTCCCTCTCTCTCTCTCACTCACTCACTCACCGAAAACGTAAAGCTCACAGAAAAATTCCCGATTCCCCTTTACGGTGTTTGTCTGCGTGTGTGTGCTGTAACGCCGTTGATACAGTGAATGTCTAATGTTAAGTGTGTTGACTCTGGGTTGTATGTAAAGCTGCTGCGGGGGGATTCGCTGAGACTCCAGCTCCATCATCAACTGCAGATGAAGTGAACGCTTAACAAACGCAGTCTGCCATTTTACAAGACCGAGTCAACGTGAAAGCACGGATTTAAAGGAAACAGAACAAAAAGTATTAACCAAAACACACACGCTAAAATAACCAATAGTTTTGATTATATATACAATTTAAAAAGTCATCCTTGCAAAGTCAGTAAACTGTTGGAAAAGGCGATGATCCGATGGTGAACTTTGTATATGAGGTCCAACCGCAACTGTTTATTCACCAAATAAGTGAAACGAGCGAGTTTTGATCGCTCAGTTTTTGCTACAAATCTTCGTTATTGCTGTAAGCAAACATTACCTCAAAGACACTCGCAAGAAAGCGAGGTCAGATGTCCACAGCTGCTTCTTATAGGCGACCCATACAATTGCAGCGATGTAGTGATGAGAGGCAGTCCAGTGCGCCCCCTGCTGGTCATTGTCAAACATACACTTAAACACCGACAAGAAAACAAAAAGCTCGCTTCAGGTTAAAGTTCGTTTCAGGTTGACTTAAAGTAGAATTGCAAAACGTTTTAGCTTGGTTTAAGACGAGGTCAATCAGTTTTACTAAACTTAGTGTTTTCGTGATACTTACTGTTTCTGAAATGGCTGACATCAATAAAAACCGCGGTACTCAATCCAGCTCCTGCAGAGTATAGTCCCAGCCCTGCTCCAACACACCTGCCTGTAACTGACCCTTCACTAAGCCCCGCCTCTTAGCTACTGTTGCTAACTCAGAAAGCTGTAAAGGAAGTTCCATAGGAACAAACTGTTTTCGAGTTAAACGTGATTATTGGAACGGAATTAATTCTTAAGCAGATTGGAATGAATTGTGACGTCGCTAAGCATTTTTTAAAATCTTCCTTTTTCTTAAAGGAATAATTAACTTACACCGCAAAGTGATTAATAACTGTAAATCAGAACTAAAGCAAACACTTTTCACAGTAAATTAAAATAAAATAAAAGAGAGAGAGAGAGAATCTGAAAGCAAATCAGGTGATCGCAAGTTTGATCAAAACCGTTCTTAAGGCGGTACCGTGAAATTAGTTTTTATTTTCAGCACTGCAATGACCTGAATTATCACGCAAATAAAAACAAACATGTATTTACTTTTAGGTTTTTTCTTTAAAATTATTTTAAGGATGTATTTGAGAACAAGACACGTAGTTAAAACGTTAGTTTACCAATATTTATTTAGACATTTAGAAAAGGGTCACCATTCGCTAACAACGTATTACCGTATTTTTGGGTAATTTCCGCATTTAATGCTGTGCAAAAACACACGATTCCTCCAAAGACTTACATTAGACAACAGCAAAAGCTTACCTGAAAATGGCGGACAAAAAGTCCCCAAACCAAAAGTCCTTGCAAACATACACAATTAAATAAATAAATAAAAAACAAAAACACTAAAATACATGTAAATTGATGTAAAATTATAAGCTTGGGGAGACCAGGCTAATTATTATAGCTTTTACTCCAGCAAATATCTATTTTTTACAGTAAGTTTATTTCATCAGTTTCTGAAGACAAAACACTTAAAGCCTTAACATGAATCTAAGTCTAAACTCGAACACTGTTATTACTCAGGAAAATATATATATATTATTGAATAATTATTGAAATTATGTTTTGTTCCAATTAATGTAAATCATTTCAGTGCCGTAATTATTGGTTAAATAAGAAATTCATCACAAGAACTTACAGTTTAATTTATAATTCTTACAGTTTAACTTAAACATTGGAGACTAATATATTTAAAAGCATATTAACATACTAAGATTTTGCGGTATGGCGGACAGTTGCAGTTGCAGCCAGTGATCCAGTGTTTCCGTTTATGTAGAGATGACACAATTCCCCCTTCTCACACAAGAGGTCACTGGGTCACTAGAAATGCAGTTTTCCAATGTTGTTACTGATAATTGATGTGTATTGTCATTATTTTTAACTACATCTCCCAATATTTTCCAAAACGATTCAAAGCAACTAAATGTGTACTGTGGGACATTTTTGTCCCTCACACTGTGAGACTAACTGATCATGACCCAGTTTCAATCCAGTTTCTCAGATCTGTTTCATTGGCCATTAAGATGCTGCTTGACGTATGGAAGAGTGAAAATAATCTGCGATTAATGTTTCAGCAGCCCCGCTGCCACTGAGAAAATGCCAGAGCCAAACACACACACTCATGCTCACTCTGGGCATGTCTAGAGGCCATGACAGATGTCCAACAGTTTGAGAGAAAGTAGGCTCATTCTGCACAGACTTTGATCAGAATTCAACATAATCACACATTAAAATTCTCACAGAACACAAAAACACATAAGCACACACTGTAATACAAGTGTGCACAAACACATCTCTGTCATTGCAATAGCATGTCACATTTTCAAAGCATAAAAAGAATATATAATAACATATTAGGTGTGCTTTTTTTTTTTTTTACTAAAATTAAAATGTGCATACCTAGTAAAAACAATATGTGAGTACTTATAAACTGACGTATGTGCGTGAACGCAATCATTACCTGGCATTACACAAGCTGGCCACAAGATGGCGTGCGAGTAACGTGATAAACATCCATTGAGTTCCTGTGGAAGACTTTCAGTAGTAGAGGAAAGAAAGTCTTAAACCATGATAAACCAGATCCAGTCCAGATGCTTTAGATTCTTCCAGATTGTACGATGACTTGTATAAAAATAATAAACACTTTTCATAAAAAAAGTTTCCCATCAGACCTTCAGAATTCTCTCTGCGTGGAAATTTATTGTGTAGAAGTTTGCAAAATCATAGGAAAACAACTTTTTGGTGACATTCGGTAATTAAATAAGATTAATAAAGTATAACAGGCCTAAAATTATCATTATCATTAGCCTGTATTTTAAATGTGAATAGTTGTGCTAATTAGCTTTGCGTAAATACAATGAAAATCGATGGTACTAGATAGGGAGCTACGTAAATGTGCTTATGTCGTTGATTCATGTTAGCAAACTAATTCAGAAGCAATGATTATAGCCTACAACATCAACATCTAATGTATGCGTGTGAAAATATATTTCGTCCATCGTTTTATCTGAATAAAGTTGCGGTGTCTATTATTTATGATTATTTAACTCGGAACCGCTGGGCTGGAACAGCCAGACTTGATCGGCTGTGAAATAATTTACTCTGAAAATGGATGTTTGTTTACATAGAATAAGTGCCAATTGTTTTGGTTTTGAGTAGCCTGGCTTCTCCGTATTTTCTCATGAGGACTTTTCATTTGCATTTTACTTTTTGAACTTGTAATTAATTACTAACCGAGTAAACTAGGCCGAGTCGATGTCTTAGCGTGTTAAATGAAAACAGAACTTTATGTATTGAACGTCACACACGCATTAGAACTGCCCAAACTGATAAAACACACTTGTGATCAATAAATGCGCTAATTATGCGTCAAGGCTGTTTGGGTTTTCCTACGATGGTGTTATTGGGATAGGCTATTTAGGCTACGTTCGTTAACGTTGACTAGTCGCTGATTATTGAAACTTTCTCAGTAGCTGAGATCAGACAGCGGTTTCCTACAAAAAATTTGAATATGAATGCGAATCGCTTTTATCTTGTGCAAAGCTTCGCATCGATCTGTCAGTCAGTTATTGACTTTGTAAAGCCTTCCGGTGCAGCAGCATGTTGGTCTTTCTCTGCTGTTAATGATCTGTTCTGTTTTCTGTGCTTATTTATTCTACATCAACCATTTTTTTCTAAATGTATTCAATAATAATAGCCCAAAGAATAAAGTTTAGCCGCATTGTGGTTGTTTTTAGAATTAATACAATGCAATAATTGTATAAATAGCTGATAGATTCTGTTCGCTCTCAATTCTGTCAGTGTTTTCCTCGGCGTTTTAAGTTGAATGAGTTTACTGGGTATTTTTATTCTCTGTGAATGAATTAAAGCAAGCACTTGCTTGCAGCGTTTATTTACAAATCTAACAAATCTAAAACAGCTAATGAAGGTCGTCAGACTCACTGAAAAGGTGCTGTAGCAAGGTACTATCCACCTCATTTTTTCCCGTAAGAGCGGGCGCGGCCATTTGTAATTTTTATTGGTCTGGCTTCCTGTGGCGTCCAGCTATTTTTAGCTATACAAAACAGCTTGTTGTGCTTTTTTTGCAAATTGGTGTGTCGTACCATATTATTTTAATGTATTATCTTTATCTTTATCAATTATGAACACACTGGTTTGTAGAACAAACAGTTTTACAGTTGGCTGCATGTTATTATTCTCGTTATTTCCCTATAGTGGCTAATAAACCAGAAGTCTTACTTTTGCATTGAAAAATAACGTGGATAGATCTCCAGAAATAAGATGAGGAAAGATTTTTTGGCTGCAGCAGGTTGTTAGGTTGAAGTAAGCATCAATATTAATCAATAAGGTGTTGTCTGTGTCAGCTCCAATGCAAATGCACATGAAATATGATTCACATTCAAGAAGCAGCACATGAATTCAAGTCCAGTCAGGTGAGTTAATATAAGACTTTGAGCAATATGCTTTATTGAACACCAGTAGTTTGCATGTAGGGTTATTTCATATATGTAGTTCAAAGCCTACAAGAAAAAATTGAATTTATATATTTATATATAACTTTTTTACAAATGCAGTCAAGAGTTTGTGTTCTGGAACAACAGTGGGGAATGTCAGTTTCAGATGGTGTACAAAGTTTAACATGCACAATATACAGTAACTAACAGGGAAAGTTACCTGTAATAATTTACAGTCTCAAACTGACCTCAAATCAGGTCTTGCCAGAAATGGAATGTGAGTCTTTTTTTAATAAAAGATATTGCATTTTTAAAATCATTATTTAAACTAATTACATACAGACAAACTTTAAGCAAAATAACTTCTTCAATAACTTAGAAAATAACGGAAATGGTTCGTGTTCGTCGGGCAGTGGGAATGACGTGACTGGTTTGTACATACAGACAGACTCTCGTACAGGGAAAGCTGAGGTCATAGGAAGTTATGCCAGTTATATAAATAAACGCATATGGAATAAAAACCCTGTAACCCCGCCCCTAGTAGCCACGCCCTGAACGAGGCCCGCCCATCAGGAAGTGGGAAAGTGGCCACTCCTGCGTCAGAGTCATTCTGTCTTCTCGATTTTACCGTCTTTCGTCGGTACCTCGGTGGTTTTGCGCAGTGTTTTGTCCGAGTTGGAGTTGATCTGGTTGCTGTCCGGCGTTCCTGTGCTCTTATTGGCTGAGTGTTTCTCCAGGTAATTAAGCATTTCGCTGAGAATCGTTTGAAAGGTGCTAAGAGCCGCGCAAATCGCCGGCGTACCGAATCCATGCGTGATCAGACTAAAAAAAGATAAGAAACATGGTGATTAATAACAGTATCCACCTCATTAGTAACTGTGAGACTTCCATTGTCATTGGCTTTCAATGCAAACAGTTTTGCAATTTACTGCACTTTGTTATTTGCATCAGCTAATGAATATGAAGTCTTACATCTGTGCATTGCAAAATAAAGTGGATGTTTGTTCTATTTTTGCATGCGGGTTTCAGCTTTGTACCTGAAGTGTGTTAGATGTCTCTGAATGTCCAAATCCAAAATAGGTGTTGGTCTAGAGGAACCGAGTGGAGATCGATCCTGACTTAACAAATCCTGAAATTCCTTACAGATCTGCCTGCGGAGACACACAGGAATTCGAACAGTTACAAGGACGCATCTCCAAAAACGAAAACCAAAGCACCGTTCCTCATAATTAATGCATAAAGGAAATTTAATGAGATCTTAGTTTTCATATGTTACACGCATGCAAACACGCATTCTTTCCTCCAATAATAAAACCTCATTCTCTAAGGTGCAAGATAAGTTCTTTTGTAGCCAAACTGCACTAGATAATTCATATTTGGTGCATATGAAGGTCTCATTTAGAAATGTATTATTCAAGAGTATGAATATCTTAATGTCTTATGTCCATCTTACTTGGTGGCCAGCACCATTTTCTTGCGCGCGTTCTGTTCCTTTGGTTCCGTGTGCTGGCGGGCGAGATGCTCCCCGACCGCTTTGGTGGGAAACTCTGTCTCACAGGTGTAACCAAAGTCCCGAGCCAGATGTAGCGCTTCCCCTACAAACACAGAGGAGGAAGATGAGGGATGAGTGGAGCCGGGAAATCAGTTCATTCTCTAAATGCTGCCTAAAAAATTGCATAGATGTTGCATCAATCTGTCTCACACCATTCTAATTCTTAAACTCTTCCCTTGAGTAATAGAGATTTTGTCTGTAGACTAAAAATATTTCAGACTTTTTCTTTTATGCCAGAATAGATTTGTTTCAATCTTAATAAGGGCTCATCCACAACAAATATGAAGAAACTAAACCGGACGCTTCAATATTACACTTACAACCTGTTGAATTGCCAAAATGCATTCAACAGGTCCTAAAGACTAGATATGAAATAAAACAGGATGAAGATGTAAACAAGTTGCTCATATTTTGCATCATATTTTATCTCAAAGTAAAACTGCTTCCTTTAAAACACCTCAACAGACCAAATTCATAAAGTGAGCCATCTAACATCAAATCAGATCAGTATGTCGGAAACAAATTCATGCATCTGAAAACGGCCATGAACTTGATAAACAAGAGCCGGCATTATTAAAAAGGCACAAACCAGTCCATACCTTCCACTAAAGAGGTCAACAGCGTGACGTTCGCCGCTTTCCTGCGGCCTGCTGGGAGATTGAGTCCCAACCTGTCCAGTTTCTCCCTGAGGCATCGGCCACCGTTCTTTGACTTGGCCCTGACCCACACAGATGGAGAAAGTCCATCAGCAACACGCTCGCATGCAATTCACATGTCACATTTCATATCCTTCTCACAGTCTTTTTTTTCCAAAGCACTTTTACATTATTAAACCTAAACACTCTACAAACCTGCATTTCCAAGTAAGCACATGAGAACTGTTCAGAGCTATGTGTAACTAAAACAGGTCCTTACATTTTTCAAGATGAGATTTAAAAAATATTTAGGACTAAACATGACCGCAGTGATTATTTTGCCCATGCATTGGCTTCATTCAGACTATAATGTGTATAAAGAATAATCAAATATTTATTCAAACAACCACTATACTATATTACCCATTATATAGACTGAATTTCTGAATGTTTTTCTGCTGATTCTTTTGTTTCTGCAGGCGTTAATGAACCTGAGCTTTACCAGCATGTGTTGTCCTGTGTTTAAAACGAGTGAGCGAGTGAATGTGTGAGTATGTGTGTGTGTGTTTCTCCTCTCTTCTCGTCACTGGCCTCATTTCTGCTCTCCAGTCTGTGTCCCTCATCAATAATGGAACCTCAGCTTCACTGTTCTCATTCCCTCTCCATCTCTCTCTCTCACACATCCAGCCACATTCTCTTTTTTATCTCTGGATTAAGTGTCCAGGACTCCATGTCCCATCCCTTTTTCCTCTTGCGTTTTGTTTTTTCCAATGAACTAAATTTAAAAAAAGACCTTCGTTCATTTTCATTGCTCATATTTCAATGCCTTGTGATATTATTTTGCTTTAATAATTGTAGTTGCTACCCCTTCTAGTCCTTGAATTCAAGGATATCTGGAGTTAGGAAAAAACATGCATGGAGATCTTTGCTAGATTTGCAGTTTTCTGAGTGAATGCAGGTAAACGCGTGCCAACAAACAGCTTTTTTGATTCAGAATTTCACGCTTCCAGGTGTGCATTCTGATTTATGAGTTTAATGCGTTTAAAGTGCATCTCCTACCTTCTTAATATCCCACCGAGAAGTGAGGCATTGAGACACTCTGGAGGAGACAGGCGGCGTTTGACTTCAGCGATGGTGACTTTGTACTTTGAGGTAGAGCTGAGTAGAGAAAGTCTTCCTGGTACAGAGCAGAACAGGTCTGTAGGGTTCACTACACACGTGCCACCTGTACAAAACAATAAACAACACGTCAAACCTTAGGAAATGACCGGCGACAGTGCTTGCATGCTCTGTTTGTGGGCACAAATGAGAAAATCATCAATATGCAAGCTTCAAAAAAATTACATAAAGATTATATTCAAAACAATTCATTTTTTGAAACGTATGCATTGAAGCTGTGCATTTGTATATAAGTACGTGTCCATAAACGTAAAATGTATATGAATGCTTAAACAAGCTTATGCACTGTAGGTAGTTAAAATGTTTTGGTTAATTTTAATAGGTCATGACAAATGTGACAATGGACCACAAAACCAGTCGTAAGTAGCACGGGTATATTTGTAGCAACAATACATTGTATGGGTCAAAATGATCAATTTTTTCTTTTATGCCAAAAAATCATTAGGGTATGAAGTAAAGATCATGTTCCATTAAGATATTTTGTACACTTCCTATCGTAAAAATATCAAAACTTCATTTTTGATTAGTAATATGCATTGCTAAAAATTTCATTTGGACAACGTTCTCAATATTTAGATTTTTTTTGTACCCTTAGATTCCAGATTTTCTAATAGTCGTATCTCGGCTAAATATTGTCCTATCCTAACAAATCATACATCAATGGAAAGCTTATTCAGCTTTTCAGATGGTACATAACTACCCTTATGGCTAGTTTAGTGATCCAGGGTCACACACGAATTCAAACAGTGCAAGTACTTCATGTAGTTAAATATGAACAGGCATGCATGCAACTTATTAAAAAGCTGCTAAAATTCAAATACTTGTCGACCACCTGTATGAATAATCATGTTTTGTACACAAGATTTTGCACATCTAATTGCATATTAAATATTATGTGTTTATTTGTTAAGGACTGTATGTCAGATCCATACTACGCCTAGCACCATTGCGAAAGATTACAAGTTCAGCCTGAGATGGAATCAATGGGTCGGCTACCTTATTTAGCCACGTGTGTGTATTTGTGTCTGCGTTTGTGAATGTGTGTGTTCCTGAAGGAGTTTTCTGGCTAGCGGGCCTCTAACCTGCTCCTCATCAGTCACCCTAAAGCGCTCTGACAAACCCAAGATCTCTGCTAGCATGCAAGTTCACTTCACATTAATTCCACCCAAAATGTTTTGATTCAAAGTAGTTTGTATTTTATGTTGCCAAGGGCAATTGAAAAAGAGCTATTGCCGGTAGTCTGGTCGCGCGCGCCGGGCCCAGAGGCGATAGCGGGTATTTAAGCGCGAGGGAGAGTAGCCCGAGGCAGCGCGCGAGCGATCACAAAGCGAATCAAGCGCTTTTTGCGAGTTTGCCACGAAAATTAAAGAAAAAAAGACATAGGCCAAATGTCATTCTGTTTCTATTTCAACTGTAGCGGTGGTGTGTGTTTACGGCGCGCGCCTCACGCTCATCATCCAAAACACACACACGCGAGCGCGCGTGAGCGAGAGCGCGCGCAGCGAGAAAAAGATGCGGTGCGTGTGTGTGCGCGCGCGTGTAAAGGCGGGGTGACGCTTGATCAAATTCCTGAAAGCTAAGAGGGATAATCATGATTAAAACACAGACGACTTTTCTAAGTAGGATCCTCGTTTCTTGACTGATTTCTTTTGAAAAAGGTTATCTGAATATTCAACGAAGCCAAAGCTGCAGTCAGTGTGAACAACATTAATATGATCTCCACTGAATTTGGAGCCGCGCGGCATTAACATATCAAAGCGTGCGCCCGAGGCGCGAGAAGCTATCGATACCGGAGCGCGAGGTAAAGCAATGATTATTGGTTGTGATGGTTGGAGCGGCGGAGCTCGCGGCTAAATCCTGCACACCATTAACTGGAAGTGATGGCGAGCCCAACACCTAGACAGAGTTTATTAAAAATTAAGAGCCCGAGACACCGTTCGCTTTATGGTAAACTCCACATGTGTGTCGATCCGCCGCCGTTTTGAAGAGACAGACAAAGATGCGACTGATATTAAGAAAATATTAAGAAACGTGGAACACGATTCAATTCATCCACACAAGACGCGCGATTTTACAAAATACAGCGGCAGACAGACTGAGAATACGAAAATTCTTTTGAGATTCTCTGCAACGGCCCTCAGCGGAGAATGACCTTGAGAAATGTATGTTTTATCGGGGTGTGAACTTCTGAAACAGATATAGCTCCTTAATTATGCAGTCTCTGACTAATTAATTAATCCATTTCCTCCGAACTGCGACGTCAACCAGAAAGATACTAAAATAGTAAACAAGCTTTGAGAAAAAACATAACATTAATTTCAATACAAGTAATACTCATTAAGAAAAACACCAGCAGGACAACAAAAACACCAATATTAATAATAATTTTAAACAGCTGAGATTTGCCTTTGTAACGTTTTCAGAAAAACAGCCCACATAATACTTAAAAGATAATATGAATTTGCACCTTTTGCCTGAGGAAATAATAAAAACAATAAAAATGGCTGCATCCAATATGTAAATACAATATGCATTTAATTAGGCTATTTTTTTCCTGCCGATACTGAAATGTTTATTATTTAATAGTTGCATTTATTTTTTATTTATCTGTTTCTTTCAATAAAAGTAATAATTTAACAATGAAAGCAGTAGGCCTGTTGATTGACTTTTACATGAATGCAATTCCATTTGAAAGGAAACTAAATTTAAAAAGAAATTATTTCCCTACATTTTTATTAAAATATTGCTATTTCTGTGTTGGTTTAAAACAATATATATTTTTTTAATTCATAAATGAATAAAACCAACAACAATTTTAGTATTTTTAAATTAAGAGGCTAAAATGCTAATGATAAATATGAAATCATTTTCTTGTCACTGGAAAATAGTACGTAGGCTATTAAATAAACCAAAAAAAAAAGTTAATGTAAATGGTGATATAAAATAAGAAATCAAATCAGAGTTAACGAGACTGACGTTAGTGAAAAAAACATATATGAATAAAAGATTAAAACATTAAAAAAATAAATAAATTAGCGTGTGCTTCTTTTGCTCTCTATTTATATGTGTGTGCGTTGTGACCTTACCTCTCCGAATCACTCCACCTTGTCCATTTAACACGAGTCCACATTGTGCGTCTACAGATCCCTAAACACACATACACACATATATGAACTTAATAATCATTAATAAACTAATCTTACACACTGTGATCAGTATTTGTGTTTGACGAGGAATGTTTGACACATTAAACAGACCACGTGGCTACAGGTAAAGTTGCAGTGGTAACGGAACCTGTTACATTATGATGTCAAGCCAACAGATTATTTTACTTTCTCTTATCAGTGATGTCATCAGCCAAAGGAACACTGGATAGCATCAAAAGAAAAGAGTTAATCCGTCTCACGAGCCACGACCAGTCTGGAGGCCAAGTCAGACACACAGTCTCAAAGAAAAAAAAAAATAGCGCACACATTTTTCACCCACACACGCTCACATCTATACTGACACCATACTGGCGTGCTCTTATAACCCTTTAACAAACTCATGCTCTATTTTTCTTTTCCCCGCAGTTAAAGTGATTATAAAATCAATATACAAACCCGTCGGATCAGGCATAAATTACGCGTGTGCGTGTTAAAGGTGCGGCAGCTTCTATTGTTCCGCGTGCCAAATCTGTTTAGCGGCTCAAAGATGCGCTTGTGCGCACGAGACTGACCGCATCTGTTCCACGGCCTTCACCGAGCACACGGTTTCATTCAGCACCAAAGAAAGGTCCAAAACCTTTTCACGGGACGTATGTGTTGCTTTCTGTGTTTTTTTGTGTCTGTTCTCCTGTGGGCCTTTTTTTTTGTCGTCCTGAACACGCGACAGCAATACCAAAATTAATCTGTGCGATTTTTGTTATAAACACGTCTAAAGTTTATACTACTTTATTATTTTATTTATCACTGTTAATTTAAAGTGATGAAATTTAGCCTATTGCAAAATTGCATCTGTGCTAAAATAGCATAAAACAGTTCACGAATGTTTTCTGGCAAATTATGCTATTGCAAAATAATATATATATATATATATATATATATAGAAAACACGCTATATTGCTGATGCTATGTTATTTAAATAGGCCCTGTAAAACATGACGGCCAAATCCAAAATTAATTATTCAACAATTATTATTATTATTATTTTATTATTAGTCAAAGCAATAAAATGTTGATATTTACTACACATTTTATATTAGTTAGTACTATTATCTGATCTTTAGAACAATCAGTTTCTATTAATTCTATAAATTGGATTACGTCAATGTTATGATTTAAATACTCAATTTACTATTACAATTACAATTTTCTTTTTACGCAATGATCCAAAATATAAAATATAATCTGCTACCTTTTTTTCTCTCAAATACATTTTAACTATTCAATTTCACTGTCGCACCTAAGGATTAAAAGGATTGTATAATTATTTTGATTTTAACATATTTTTGACTCACCGGTTAAACTTGAGCTGTTTCAGATGTCTGTGCATAAATAACCAGTTGATTGACATTAAGTCCTAAATTGGATAAACTACGGTGCTCTACTGCGGAGGATTTGCCTTTTGTTCGCACTTTTTCAAGCCCTTAATCCGCCTTTTAACAGAGGAAAAAGAAACAGCGGCTTTACAGCAGCGAGGCCCGACATACGCGCAGCCGAATTCAGACTTCTCAATATTCACTATATTAAATATGTAAAATCCACCAGTTAAATCAACTGAAAAGATGGTGCTTCCAAACGTTTTAAAATAAAGTCTTATTTCACATGTTGGGAAATAATGCATTTTTGCAAAGTAGAGGGGTTTTTTTCCGTTGTGATTTCCCCCCCGTGTGTTTCGGTTTATTTTTATTAGCTATTTCGAAATATTAATATATTGCTCGTTATTAAATTAATCGAAGAGGCCGAAAAGAAATGATCGCTCGGCCTCGACTTTTTTTTTTCTTTCAGTCTCTCCTGACGTCTAAGGTTTTTTGGCGAAGCCCTCGGGCAATCATTTCTTCTGTTCGGGTAGTGAAAGTGTCTATACAACATCCCTGAAGGCGTCAACTTCTCTGCAGCCTGCGTGTGAGACGGTGGTGACACGTTGAGTGTGTGTATTTTGTGCTTGAACGGTAGAAATGCCGGTGAGGTGTACCTGTAGGTCATCGGCCCCCGGTGGCGGCAGCCCCAGACCCGCCCCGGGCAGCAGTCTTTGCTCGGGGTGCATGCCGTACTGAGAGCCGTGGCTCATGATTGACAGGTCATGCCTGCGGTACGCGTCCAGGCAGCCCAGTTCCCGCCGCTGCTCGTCCAGGCACGAGGACTTGAGCGCCCGAGCGTTGTGAAGATTGATGAAGTCCGCCGGTTCGCCGTGATGGAGCTGCTGGTAATACTGCTGCGAATGATGGAGAGAGTTTAACGAGTACGCGTCCGGGTTCACGGCCGGGTGGCTGTGCTGGAACTCGTAGTGGAAGGACTGGTGGTGTAAGGGCGTGTACTGGTGGTTCGTGGGAAAATACGGGGAGGCAAATTCGGTTCCGGTAGCTGGGTATGTAAGCGGAGACGATGAAGAGTAAGCGACAGACGAGTTGGCCACAGATTCCAAGCATCCGAGTTGCATCAAACGGTAGCTGTTTGATCCGTCGTGACGTATCTGTGCGGGGAAAAAAGAGAAAAATATGAGGGATGTCATTTACACGCGCTCGCAGCGATCCGCGCGCATTTCTCACGCGGCGGAAACTCAAACCTTCCCCAAACACACAAACACACACAGCAGCTCAAAGTGTCTTTAGAAAAGTACCTGACGGCGATGTCATCTCTCCGTGCCTGGGAGGGAGTGCGTGAAACACACTGCAAACTGCTCCACGAGCTCACAGCGTTTTTTTCCTCCCTCACTTGTCTATCATTTGCCACGGAGTATGTTATTTGACTATATTATTATTACTACATCCGTGCAAACGCTATTAAAAGCCGTTTTGTGCCAACAATCTACGCCCGTTTCACTGCAGGTAAGCACAAGACACGACAGTCCGCACTTCCAATAATTATTATTATAAACGTATAAAAAGAACGAGCAAATGGTTCCAATCACGGTAGAGACTTTTACATGAACTCTACAGAGGTATATTCGCCACGAAAAAAACTACAAGCAGTAATAGGCAGTTTCAGTAGAAATAAACACATGGTAGGTTATATTTTATGAACTCCTCTCAGAAGTCTTAACTTCCATTCCGCTGTGCAAAATGATCGTAATTTCCCGCCATGCGATGCTACGCTAAATTTAATGAAATTAGACGATTTTTGTAAGGTGATAAGAAATGAAATTTAAATACCTCCGCATCGTGCACCAGTCCCGGAAATGTGGCTGACATTCTCGCGATCCAATAACCCGATTTCCTCGCGCTGTTGGACGAATGAAAGAAAAAAAATCCCCAAAATAGCGCGTGAAAATGAAATGTCGCCTCGCGCAGTCGGTAAAAGCGGCTGAAATGCCTCCCCTCTGCACAAAGCGCTCCCTGGCTCGGATTTTGTACTTGCTGGGTATTTCTCCGGCTGATGTCGTAGGTCCCTTGGTAATATAGAAGTTTTGAAAATTAAGCATCAGCATTGAGGAAAGGGAGGACAATAGAGAGAGCAGCCTCATCCCTGGAGACACGGAATAAATATTGTATCTTCGCCTAATAAGGAACCAAGTGCGCTTTCAACATTTTTGATGATTTTTGTGGACATTTCTTTAAGGTCGTTTGTGCTTTCTTTAGCAGGGCCAGTTTTATTTGTCTCTGTTTTCCTCGCGGCTTTACCATTTACCTGCTTTTTGGATTTTTTTCAGCAACACGTAAGTTTCACTCGGTGTATTGTGTCACTGTAATTTCGATTGCACGATTAAACGTTTTGTTTTATTATTTCACTGCTTCATAGTGTGGTCTTAATCTGTTTTAATCAGATATTGTAATTTCTATTTAACTGAATGAGAGGCACTTGCATGAAAGCAAAATTAATTGCAGATATGGTAGAACGAATATTTGCATTTTACGTTTTCTTTTTTTATCATCGCACAATGCATTTTTTTTATTACAATCGAACAATTCGTTTAGAAATAATGTTGCCCAAAACATTAAACAGCAAAAGATTTTTTTATGTACGGTTGTTTTAATGCTATGCAATACAAATACCCTATAAATACCACATTTTCATCAGTTGCATACAATAATTCGACCACATTATTTTTTAATTCATTAAGTAGCCTATTTTAGATACTTTAGGGAGTTTAGTAATGGCTTTTGAACAAATCGGTGCTGCATGGTCAATTTTGATTCAGTTTAACTCTTGCAGCCAATCCAATCAACATTTATTGCTTCTGTTCTGTTCACCGCTAACCGAACCGGGACAGTGACGGTCTGACCCACGCTGGAAGTGTTTTGTGCACGTTTAGGATGATGAGTGGGGCGCGCGTGGGGGGTCATCGCTCAAATCAGCCTGTCGGTCAAATTTACGCTTTAGGAACCACACAGGTGCATGAAAAGACGCGGACATCCGTTTTACCCATAGCATGTAAAAACAATCCAAAATATTAATAGCTCTACATATTGTTTCAATGAAAATAAAACCCTCTAATGACGTTTAACACTTTATGAGTACGACTTTTTGCTCATGTGCAAATGTGTATGTGTGTTTAAGTGAGTCCCAGTCACTCGTCTCGTTCTCAGTGTTTCTGAATGTCTCCTCCCTCCCCAGCAGCAAAATACTCCAGTCTTTAGGTTTTTGTGTCTACGAGAGCTTTGGCAGTTTTTAAGTGTTTTAAAAGCTGACGCTACCCTTATTTAACGCAAATTACCGCCATTACCGCGGGCTCGCGCCCTCGTGCATGAGAAGGGCGGACTGAGACGCCTCGAGCGCCCGGTGTCTCGAGCAAAGGGAGGATCCTCTCACAAACATACACATATACTGACGTATTCGACTTCATAAATGTTTTACGCGGAAAACAACGTGAGAAATGGGAAGCCTCATTTTATTTTCATTTAATGGGCGAGCTAAAACGGCTGATGTTATATTAAGTACACATATTATTGAGCTAGCAGGCCTACATCATTGGCTCTTTCTCTCTCTGTTTCTCTGGAAAACAAAACAGAAAGGAACAGAAAGGAAATGTATGATCCTTGAGGACCCAAGATGAATTCAGATTAACATAGCACGATGTAGGCTAATCAGCTAGGCTAACAAAACCGCAGCGAATTTAGGCTAGCCAAATTATAGCTAGCCAACAAATGGTTTGTATACTCAACGCTGAATACCAAAAACAGAATAATGGAATAAAATGAGTTGGTTGTTGTGTTGTAAGTGCACTTTAAATGTCTAGAGGTGACTGTGGAAATGAATGGCCCAGCAGGAGTCTCTTATGAAATAACACGGTCTGGTTTCAGATATATATCTAAGGCCTCCAGGCAGACTGTAAATTACACGATGTGAGCGCGAGAGAACCCGTCCTCTCACGTGAGGGATTAGAAGCTTTCGCTTGTGTAGTCTGTGAGTGCTCGCGGGATTGAGCGAAGCACCAGTTGCACGGTAGACGGTCTTAATAGGGCTTAACGCGCAAAGCAGCGGATGCACATATGCACGCTATACCGGTCAGGGCTCGAGTCCATCTGTTCGGTCTGGATGCTCCTCGAGATGGTTCCACCACGTAAATCCACCACCAATCCATAGAAAATTTGGAATAAAAATAACAGATGCAAAATGAAACTTTAGAGGAGGTGTCCGTCCCAGTGTAGTTTGGCCCAGAGTTGACTGTAATTGATTTAACATTGGATTAAAAGCGTCGCAAACTGTGACTGGCAGCTGGCTGCCACCAGATCATAAGAACTGTCATTTGGAGCAGCAACAATCATAAACTAAGACAAATATGCTGGTGACTCTTAAACCTGAATTAATTTGGAACCATTACGCAAGATCAAGATCAAACAATGACAGATTAACAGAAGTTACGATTACCAATAAAGTTTAAAAAACGAAAACACTAGTAGAAATAACTGATATCAATATCTCTGTGTAAACGGTGAATTTATCCAACTTTTAGAGTCATTTTGCAATTTTACGATGACTAGTTTATGAGCAGTTCAGTTAGTTAAGAAGATCTTATTATTAGGTGATCGTTCCAAACATTTGTTTATAAACCTTGCTGAAAAAAAGACTTTTTTAATAAAAAAAAAAAAAAAAAAAAATCGACGCTCTCAAAAAGTTTGTCAGAGCATTGCTTTTTTCTAAATATAAAGTTTGACATCAGTAAACGAGCGAATCTAAAAAAAATATGTTAGTGACAGAAAATACATTTTAAGTTTATACACTTGATGTTGAAAATAATGTTTGTCTTACACTGAATGTGTATTTGACAACTGGCCAAATGAAGTTCATCTAGTTGAGAATGAGTGAGTGAAGCTCAATATGGTGTCGGCGTCCGTTATTAACGGCTCTCTACACTGTAAAACAAGGAATAAGGTGTTTACGAGATAATTTTAATTACAAAGTATGAGCAGTCCTCATCGATGTGACCTACATTTACCACACACACACACGCACACAGGCAGAGTTTTATATGCTAATAGATTTCGAGGGGGAGGGGCGCAGCGTCAGTTTCAGCGCTGGGTGTGTTTGGTGTATTTAATGAAGTGCACTAAATTAATTTTCTCTCTGTTGGGGAAACCGAAAATTTTAGGTTAATTTCATTAGATGTTAAACAGATAGCAACCTAAATCTCGCTCAATTTATGCCATGGAAAGTTAGCTGTAAAAAGACAATGCGATTAGACATATTTACCTTACAAAAAAACTGCAAAATAAAAAAAAAAATCACAATGAGGACTCCGGGTGGACTGTTCGGTCCTTTTCGTTAGCTTTCTATAAGCAGAATCAATAAATGGTCAGTGAAAGCCTGTAATCACTTAAACTGTTGATCAAAAACGTACGAGAGGATTTGAACTAGATCTGTCAAAAATGAGGCAAATGTGGTGTCTTGACAAATGACCAACTGCAAATTCATTTCGCCCTGTAAACAAACACCACTGACCTCCAGTGTATTATTTTTCCTTGAGTGAGCTAAGCTGAATTTTAAAAATTAATTTAAATCTATACACGTGCCAGATGCGCGCAAAATGAGCGTTAATTAAAAGAACAATCTGCCAAAATAACGGTAGAGCTCGGACACACATGAGCGCGCACACACAAACCGTAATGAAGGCCTCAAAATCGTTTTTACAGCCTAACATAACGTTAAATATAAAAAATAATAATAACAATATTTCACATAGCTAATAAATTTACATTGAAAGTTTGTTAAAATAGGCATACTAATATTTAGTTACAGAAAATACCTGTCTAAAAGCATTATTTTTCATCGACCGTGTCATTTCTGATAAATTAAAGTAATACATTCTATATAGGCCAACAAGGTTCTGCTCGTTGTCACAGTCTTTAACTTCTGTCATCATTTGTTTCCGTCTCATTTCTCCATTAGTTCCGAGTCAAAGATCCGTTACAAACAGAGCGTTACGCTCCGGTGAACTCACCAAACTTCTGATCGCGATGCTCCGGTCGGTTTTATAACAACGTAAGGCTTCAACATCATTCCATCATTTTACATTAACCACAACATTTCTCAGATAAATCTTAATTTCTTCTTAAAAAAACTTTTAAAAAATATCTCAACCTGTAGAGGGCAGCTTGTGGAGTTGACCGTCAAAAGTCATATTAAACTCCATCTTTGGCATGAAAATGGATCAATACTCCATTATGTTTACCAGAGGCAGAGCTACACAGTGAGGAAAACTCACTTGTATTAAATTACCAGCCTGCTTTCATGTTGAATGGGCTTTTCAGTGACTGAAGGGTTTTCTGGATTTTTAATCCAGATGCAGTTTAATCCAATTTCATGTAATCTAGATTATCTGTCATTACTGCTTGCTTATCCTTCTTAGAGGAGGTTATTTAACAAGCTTATTCAACAAGATAACAAAAACTATCAATTAAACAGTTAGTTGTTGTTTATGGTTCCCTATAAATTTATAATCCATCCTACAGTTATCAGTAGTGTTTTGCAATTTATCCACATATCATTTTTACAATTTATCCACATATCATGACAGTAAAGACAATAACCATAAACAAACATTACATTACATCTTACATTCTTTACTGTATTGTTTATCTGTTTAGCTTCCATAAAGTGACAATGTGTCTACTTTCAAACTGATCAAATCTGATTCAACTTGAACTAGTTTGAACTGGCAATTTTTCACTGAAATCCAATTGGAATGGACAATGCTCATGTGGTGTTGCATATGTCAGTGAAGTTTTATTTTAGAGTAAATAGCATGCTACTTTAAATAAAGAAGTAAACTTGGCATCTAGTACATTTTGTAGTGCAACCTGGCCTCCTGAGCACACATTATTTAGTGCAAATCAGTCAGTATTCATTCACAAAACAGTGTGCATTTATAAAAAACATGTTGGAATGCAACAAAATGATGGTTCTTTGAATGCATGTAAATGCATAGTGTGTCTGCTATGTGTGTGTGTGTGAGTGCGTGTCAGAGACCCTGAGGCCTGTACCAGAGGGCGGGATTAGCTGTTACGTTCATTCAGCACAAAATGGATTCCGATATCAGATAGAGCAGGGCAAGAGGTGTATCTCTTTCTCTCTTCTTCACACACAAACAATCTCCTTCTCACTCACACACTCACTCGCTCTCTCTCCCACACCCTTATACATCCTGACTTTTGCTCTTTGATCGTGTAATTCCTTTGTAATCTGTTAAACGTGGTCGTTTTGTTTATGGATATGAGCTTAATCAGCAGGCAAAACAAGAGAAAATCACTTATACGACTGCACAAAAATGCAAAGAACACAGAAAGAGAGCTTGGATACTGTAAATATTGGTAAATGCAGCATCTTCTAAGCAGGAAAACTAGGAGAGCGAGTCAAAGGCTCTTACAACAAAAGTTTTACTGAAAATGATTTGGGATTTATTTTGTTTCTATTTATGAACAATCACTCAAAGTTGACGTTTATTTGTGATTGTAAAACCCTTCCTGAAACACATGGACAGATGGACAGAAATGGGAAGAAAGATGCAAAGAAAAGGCAGATAAACAGACTGATGGCCAAGGAACGTTGTGAACATACTAAGTAGTTCTGACGAAAGAGAGAAAAGAAAAAGAAGAGAGGAAAAAGCACTGATGCTATTGACTTCCTGGAGCTGAAGTAAATGAGTTTCAGCAGCAGTTCTGAGAAACGCCGCCTTGAATAAAACCTTCACTGGAAAAAAGCAGCTGCCCGGAGAGGATGAAAAGTTTGAGCCGCAGTAGCATCAGCTCACTAATGGTCCAGTGCGGAAATTACACATTTTCTTCATTTTGCAGTTATTCATTCATCCAAAACAAGCAAAAGCGATTAATCCAAGGAAGTTAAATTTTGGTGCTTCACCTCATTAAGTAAGTAAACTGGGTTTTTAAACATTCTACAAGTATTTTCAAATTGGAGTTTACATGAAAAAAATTTCACATATCCTTACGAATGTTTTATAAAACTCAGAAAACATTAAAATAATGCAGCAAAAACATCTTGGATGCAAAAATATCACTAAGCCCCGCCACATGAACACACCCACCCGTTTGATTGACTGACTAAGAGTTCATCCAATCAGAGCGTCTGTTTTATCGGCATGAGGAGCACTGAACAGCTGGAGCAACAGCACCAGGGAAGACGTGCTCAGAAATTAATCGCGCTTTTGATCTATCAGTCATAATGAGAACAACACTCGTTTCAAAACACACACAGCGAGCTGCGCACATACTCAAAAATACACCAAATACACTACCTGCACTCCCAAAAACACACACACTGAGAACCTGTTCAAAGGAAAGCAAAGAAATAAACAAAGGAGAGAAGGCAACCCCTCCTCTCCTCCGGGAATTTTACTATTCTGCACTTCTCGGCTTCTCTCATCCCTCTCTTCCCACAATCCTTTGTGCTCGGAATAAAGCTGCTGATTATGAAGCCCAGAGCACTGAGACTCTGCTCACCTGTCAATCAAATGGTAACCTACACACACACAAGCACACACTCAATGTCAGATACTCTGTAATACACCCTGTCTCGTATAGACGTTAACACCGTTTCTCCAACATACACCATATCAGATGGCTGAGAAGGCTTTAAATGACAACGTCCATCTTCAAAATATTTTCCTTTTCTGTTCTCATTACTGCCACTAGAAATGAACCAACATGCTCTCACCTTCAGGTTTTACTTTATATTACGGTGTCCATGTTGTGCTACATGCTAATGTAATCCACTACAATATACACAGTGTTGGGGAGTAACTAGTTACATGTAACGGAATTACTTAATTTAATTAGAAAATAAATGTAATTGTAATTAGTTACAGTTACTGAGAAAAAATGTGTAATTAAATTACAGTTACTTTTGAAAATGGTAATGATTACAAAGGGGTTACATCTGATTTTTTTCACACACACACACACACACACACACAGATTTAATTGACTTCTTTAATTAATTGCATTGAATGCTCTAAAATGAGACACCAATGTGTCAGGAGTTTAGGACACAGAATAGGACACATGCTTATTCGATAACCATTTTATTTCCTATTTGGGTTTATGCATATACTTTATTTTTTAAGATTGTTTTTTTCCAAGGCATTGTTAGATGCCAGTGTTTCCTGTCATAACTATGCAAACATCTGATTTCAAAACCAGTATCATAACTAATAAACGATTTCTTGTAATGACTTTAAATCTGTATTTAACTCAGAATGATCCCAAAGTAAATAAAAGGTGTTAAGTCTGAATTTGTGTGGCTGTGCTTTAAAGGGGTCATCGGATGCCCATTTTCCAGAAGTTGATATGATTCTTTAGGGTCTTAATGAAAAGTCTATAATATACTTTGGTTAAAAATTCT
>JAHKKF010517370.1:0-11440 GCA_019740295.1 Labeo calbasu | reverse complement strand
CACACACACACACGCAGACACATATATTTGGCATACACTTTTGTATGTTTGATGATGTGGAAACACTAATAGACTTCAGAGTGCTGGAGCAGGACAGATCAATACTGCTCTTCTGCAACCAAACATTTAATTCCAGCAAATGTACAATCTCTTTTCTGTGCCATGGAGATAAACATGGATAAATAAAGACATTTGCACTTAACTTGTGTTGTTCTCTATCAAATGATGAAGCAAAAACCTTTTGTTTATTTGATCTGGCTGCTTTAGAATGAAAACTGAAGGAATGAATGGAAACATGACTGAAAATGCCAAGTCAACATGAATCAGCATTTGCAACCGATTTGACTTATGTAAGGTAACATCTTCAAAAAACTGAATGTTCAATAAGAAAAAAAAGAAATGTGGGGACTTGATTTTGGATAATGAAAAGTGGGTGTCCCTTCCCTTGATGCCACTGCTGGATATTCTACCATGGAGGTGTTATATTACAAAAGACTTCCATAATGTAGTTTCTTGTGTGGGTTTTGAGAAATGAAGCAACATGTGTCATCACATTTAAAGAGATAGTTCATCCTAAAATGAAAATTTTGTCATTGATTACTCACCCTCATGTCGTTTCAAACCCCGTAAGACCTTTGTTCATCTTCATAACACAAATTATATTTTAGATGAAATCCGAGAGCTTTCTGACCCTGTATGGACAGCAATGCAACTGACACATTTTATGGCCCAGAAAGTTAGTAAGAACATCATTGAAATAGTCCATGTTGTCCAAGTCGTTAGTTGTTTTCTTTGCGCACAAAAAGTATTCTCATAGCTTCATAAAATTACGACTGAACTACTGATGTCACATGGACTATTTTATCTACCTTACTACCGGATGTCATCAGAAATATCTTAATTTGTGTTCTGAAGATAACTGACGGTCTTATGGGATTGAAAAGACATGACGGTGAGTAATTAATGACAGAATTTTTATTTTTGGGTGCACTAACCCTTTAACCTCTTAATCGTCACCCGTGCCCTCAGTGAGAAGTTCACTTCACCATATTACAAAAAAATCCTAATCTAATCATGACAAACTGTATATCATTGGAAAGGTCCAAGTCTCCTAAATAGGGATTTTACCATATTTTTGTGTTACAAATTATGTAGGAAAAGTAACAGACCAATATACGTTAAGAGTGCACCTCAAAAATCTACATCATAACAGAAGTTCTGACCTTTGTCACAAAAGACTTTCTTCGTTGCCATATCATGCTTTAGAAATCATAAGAAATTATATATCAGTTGAAAACTTAAAATTTCAAAAATCATCCTTTGAAAGCCATTTTAAAATCAGACATTGCATTACCATGGAAAATGTACATCAATATCATATTACAAAATATTTTCATTTATGAATTATGAAAAATTAAGTTTGGATAGTGCATTTTTACATCTGTGTTCAAAATTGGGAGTGACAGTTAAAGGGTAAAGCAACATAACACAATATGATTTTGTTATTATATATAATGTTTTTTTACTAAATTTATATTTTACTTACTTGCGTGACGTTCCAAACCATCCATATGACTTTTCTATCTTCTGTGGAACAAAAAAGAAGAAAATATGAAGAATTGCGATGGTCACTATTTTTATGCATTTGCAATGAATTGCAACTAAAGCTTTCAAAAAAGAAATCAAAATCAGCATAAAAGTCTGTTTGGAGTTCAGTTTGAAAAATACCATGCTTTTGATATTGAAATATGTTGCAAGAGGATCACTTTTAAGAGGAATAAAAGCCACAAGTTACTGTTCAAAAGTCTTATTTTTTTAAAGATTTAGCAAGGATACATTAAACTGAACAAAAGTGACAAGACATTACAAAACATTTCTATTTTAAATAAAATTCCATTCTATTCTAAAATAAAGTTTTCCAACTTTTTTCAACATTAATGAAAACAACTTTTTTTTTTGACCAGCAAAACACCATATTAGAATGATCTTTTGAAGGATCATGTGTCACTGAAGATTGGAGTAATGATGCTAAAAATTCAGCTTTGCATCACTGGAATAAATTACATTTTAAAATATGTTTAAATAAAAAACTGATATTATCACAATATTACTGTTTTCACTGTGTTTTTATTCAAATAAATACAGCCTTGGAGAGCATATTTTTAAGGATTCTGTCACCTCAGTGACATTCTTTTGTAGACATTTCTTCTTGCACTAATAATCTGAGATGTCAGGAACAGGTAGAATTACATGCTGAAAGAAACTGAAGACATCAGACTGCATACAGTGTTAGTTTTAGACATTTAGAGAGCAAACTCCTGAACTAGAAGCTAATCAGCAAAACTGCCATAAAAACCCCTCTCATTACGATGCAAAAGGAGACTCGCTTCCTCCCCCATGAGCTAATGCTAAGCCCATGCTAAACGCTAGCCCTTTACTGCCCTGCCCCGCCACACCCTGATGCCCTTCTGCCCGCCTGCGCTTTGACGGACAGCTGTGGAGTTCTGGACCAACTCCAGCCAGCGGGATTACTCATGCAAGTAATCTCCCATGATGCCCTGCGGCCAAGCTAGGGCGTGCTGCGCCTCTGCTCCTTATTAATATGCATGAGAATGCTAATGAGCAGGAAGCACACAGGTGAGCTCGCTCAAAGAAGCCAGTCACAACACAGGAGCCCATATTCTAATTACGCGCCGCAGACCTTCCCACTCGACACAGAGACAATATCACATTCTCACACGCGCAGCGTGAAAACTCTCAGCCACTCGATGCAAACGAGAGAACCTAAACACCCAACTGTCTGACGAGACGCACGTCTGGCTTTTGCAGGAACACTCTGCAAACTCATTCCTGAAATGCAGTGTCACGGGTGTTAGCGAGGCGCTTCAAATCAAAACCTGGTTTTATATAAAGGTTACAGGCAAAAGCCATGAGCAAATTCCCTGAAGCCTCTATCAGTCAATCTCAGTTTAAACACACACACTCAGTAAATACTGTGACTATATTACTGCAGTACAACCTGACAAGGTGATACGAAGAACTCCCAACCATCAGAAACGTAAAATACTGCTATTATCAATTCTGATCAGGTCATCTCACTATACAATACCAGTTTGGGGGAGTCTTTTCTTGAAAGAAATTCATTTTATTCAGCAAGGATGCATTAAACTAATTAAAAGTGACAGTAAAAACACTCAAAATGTTAGAAAAGATTTTTATTTAAATAAATGCTGTTCTTTTAAACTACAATACATATGTATCACGATACCAAAACTATGAAGCAGCACAACGGCTTTCGGCACTGATAGGTAGTGCCCTATGAAATCCATTTTAGTTTTTCCCAAATTCTGTTTTTATTTTTTTCCAAATTCTGTTTTTTACATTTCACGAGTTCACCCTTACATCTAATCTGGTTGGGTAAACAGTAAGCATATTTTGGCGTGCTGTCCTGGGGGAGGGCTCCGAGCCCGGAATATGGCCCGAACCCAGTGAACTCCCCCATCCCAAGTATAAGATGAGGATAGATTAAGAGTGAGGAGTTGTGGTGGAGGGGGGATGCCGAAAAACAGTCCAATGATGGAGGTAAGTCGGCTGTGTGCATATATATGACCTGTGCTAGACGAGTTGCACCTGTGCCAAATTAGTTGATTATCTGATCGTGCTCTTCCCGAACTTTGTTATCAAACATCATTTTAATTTTTCTGGACTCCTTTTTAATGGTTAAATTAAATGTTATTAATCAAAGAGCATGTCTAATTAATTAAAATCATGAAACTTATACAATTTCACATCAATCAATAAAAGGTTTAACATAATGACATGTTTAGGGCCCTATGATATGTTTTATTTTTTCTCACCATATGTTTTATTGCTGTCAAATTCTGTGTTTTAGCATGTCTAATTATTTGAATGCATACTTAATTTATTAATTTTTTTTCCTAAAATAGCCTTATGAAAGTTTTTTACCCTCAGAAATTCTGTGTTGTGTATTTAAAATGTTCTGGTTATCAAATGAAGGCATAAAACATTCATTTCATTTATGTTTTAATTATTGAAAACTTTTTTTTTGGCAAACAAAGGGGAATTTACTATTAAAATTAAAACATGGAAGAAATGTTGTGTAATTATACCCTAAAAAAATAATGTTTGTTTCATTTTAGTAGTAGTAGTAGTAACAGTAGGCACAATGTCAAGTTAAACCGGACTTTTATTTTGACGGGTTGCCGTGTCTACCTTTACATTCTGTATGTGATATAAGGCTAGTTTTCCTAAAATGGAACGGTCAAATGCTCATTAAGTGACTCTCAGCAGATATTGTTCATGTATTTATGTCCTCATTTAGTGAGACGTCAGATGCTGAAATCACTGCGAGCGTAACACACGCTTCAGTGTGTGTAGTAAACAAAACCGCTCCTCTGCTCCATTCATTACAACAGAGACATGCAGATCATGCAGGATTCACATTTGAATGCTATTTTTGTGGCGTAATATTTACAGATACTAGTCCATATTGCGGTTTGATTTAAGTGTAATGACCTACTTTTGAATATTTTTGATCATTCAAACTTTGACAAATTCCATGACATTCCGTGTTATTCAGTAAATTCCGTTTTTATGACTGGATTTCACGATTCCGTCCACGCTTTCCGCATCGTGGAAATCATGGGGCCCTAGATAGGGTACAACGGGGCTAAAGGCGTTAAGGGGATAAATATGATTTTCCTCTAAACCACTAGATGGCAGAAAAACGTGGCGTAGCACTTTCTAAAACATCCGCTTTTCAACACGTGCAAAATTGGCTGATTCTTGATGTGAGTCAATTTTGTGCTTACTTGATCTTATATTTGATGTTAAAATTGTTGTAGATTTAAGTAGCAAATGAGACTCGCTAAAATTATTCAGTATATCTCAAGACAAAGGTCTTCTTAATGATTTTCAGTTTTAAGATAATTTAAACAGCCGTTTTTAAAAAAGCACCCCTGTTGTTGGGGCTAAAAGTCACAATAATTAACATGATAATTAATAAAAGGCTGACTTTTCTATTTGTTGACATGACATTGTTAGATTCAGATGGCAAATATCATATATTATGTTGGGTGTCCATCTTAGAGATACTCACCATGTTTAGATAGAAAAAGATGCTATTAATCATATCATATAACAAAATATAATTTGTTCTTACTACTGTAAATCTATATTAAATTATTATGGGGTCTCCTTTAATGCTTTCTGAATCTCTACATTTTAAAATGATTTTGTTTCTGTATTTTAAAATTTGTTTTATATTAACATTTTAATGACAGTATATTTATTGAACAAAAATGTATTATTTTATTTATCAAAATAAGCAAAACAATAGTACAAATTTTGCTACAGTGATTGAACAAGTATTTACTTAGACATTATTCGTATCAATACTGTGTGCCTTTTACGCCGTGTGTGGGGTAAGAGGCCCCCCTTTGCACCTCATAAACAAAATGCTTATATACAATGACTTGTATGATTTATGTTCACACAAAATCTGTTGCTCCATAAATGTTCAATAGAAATGTATGTATGTTTTTGCAATCATTCACTTTGGGCGGAGTGAAAGGCATATTTTTAGCCCCGTTGTACCCTAATATCAGAAATGTTTCTTGAGCAGGAAATCTGCAAATTCAAATGATTTCTGAAGGATCAAGTGACACTGAAGACTGGAGTAATGATGCTATAAAAACTCAGCTTTTCATCACAGGAATAAATTACATTTTAAGGTAATATTATCATACAAAGCTGCTATTTTACATTGTAATATTATTTCTGATTTTACTGTATTTTTGGTCAAATAAACACAGCCTTCGTGAGCATAAGAAACTTCTTTTAGGCAGTTTCCAACAAAACTGTGATTGTTACTAATGTATAACCACTAACACATTTTATGGATTCTGCATTCAACAGTGTAAAATGCATTTAATCAGATGACAGTTGAGGCTAATAACAAGTTAGAATTGTTTTACTATATCAACACATAGTGACTGTAGTGATTTATGTGGTATTTTGGCAGAAACCATAGTTGCTATGGTGAATGTTTGTAAGAGCTGTCTGGTTCCCACAAATGAGCTGTAGAGTTTATTCTAAACAACATTTCTGGACAATGTTGACAGATATTAAAATGTGTTTTACCTGTTTTGGGACTGAAATGAATATGTCAACAAGTTCGAGCTTTAAATAGCTGCTTTAAGAAGAGCAGAAGTGGATGAGAAGAGTGTTTCTTAACCAGGTGGTCAAAACCTCAGCCAGCTTTCAAAGGGGCCACAGGATGACTTAAAATTAATTATATTGCAAACCAATTCATAAAAACTTGCCAAATTTACACTCTAAAATGTTGGGTTAAAACACCCAATGATTGGGCTGTTTTGACCCAGTGGTTGGATTAAATGTTTAACCCAACCTTCTGGGTAGTTTTATTTAACTCTTGCTTAAAAAATTACAATATTTCTTGCTTAACCCAAACTAGGTTGGAAATGAACATTTATTAAGTTGAATAAAAAATTAAATAAACATTTTAAAATTACTCATTAATAAATAATAACAATATAATAATTATATGTAATAATAATTATAATAATAAATAATCACCTTTTGATTATTGCTGATGCCTCTAGTAATTATGTGTCTGATTTTTAATTTACAACCTCTTTTTAAGCCAGCCATAATTAATTTTTAAACAATAGTTCAGGCAAATAAAACTACCTAGAAAGATGGGTTAAACATTTAACCCAATTGCTGGGTCAAAACACCCCAGATGCTGGGTTTATCCATATTTCACCCAGCGCTGGGTTGTATTTTAACCAGCATTTTTCAGAGTGTACAATCTATTTATTTTTCCCCGCAATAACTACAAGCGTACAAAATCAGAATCTTAGACTCAAGAAATAAATTGTAATTTGAAATGTTTAATTAAATATGAAAATTAAAAAGTTGAAAACAAGTAACGTAGCCATAACTACAACAGAAATACCAGAGGAACTATCTTCGAATGTTGTGTTAGACAACGAGGAGTTTGAGAACCACTGGATTAAAGTCAACATGACATTCACAACATTTTATTTCCATTTTAGGAATTTCAACAATTCAGCAAATAAAAGGTGTAAACAGGTGAAAGATGGCATTTCTTGCCAGGCAGAGACTAAATAAGAGTTTGGAAAACTATTATTTTATAAGTTTCTATTTTGAATTGTAGGAATCATTATTTTAGCCTCAACATTGAGATGACCAGGACATGGACGCCAAAGTTCAACTTCACCTTATGAGCATCCTTATTTACCATAATGGTAATGTTTCTATAAGCTATTAAATCTATCTTTATTTGCTATTTACTACAGTAAATTTGATTCATCACGAATGCATTAAATTATGGAAAGACATCAGAAAGGCCCATAAACGTTCTCTTAAAAACGATCAAAGACCTGTGTGGTATACGTAAATTCAGCTGAAGAGCGAAATTTGTTTCAGAGAAAGTTATTATAACATGTACCTATCCATCATTTACAAACAACCCAAAATTATTATAAAGTAAACAGGGACTGACAAAACCATCGTTAAAATTAGGCCACTAATGGTCTCCTGTAACATTATATTGGTAGACTAAACAAAATCTTTAAATATATGGAGTATGTATATAAAGTGATCCGCCTTAACAGCAGATGCCCCCATTTGTAAACTGAATGTGTGAGACTTCCGGTGTCATTTGCTTCGTCATTTTAGCTGTACAAAAACAGTCCACTGTGCTGATTAATATTATGGTGCGAGGACCCTATTGGAATTGCTCAGTTTCTTCTTCTTCTCCAAAATGAATCGCATTTTTAAGGGTCTAAACATGCTTGAATACTCACTAAACTTCGCACACATGGCAAAAGTGGTGATCTTTATTTACCTCTGATATGGGATTCAGAAGTGGGTGTGGCAAAATGACTCGATAGCTCCACCTATAAAATTTCAACGAAGTGCCCCTCGAGCTATGTTTCACATACATGTACAAAACATGTAACACACCAACAGGAAGTCTGTTATTTGGATTTTCTCTGCAATTTTTGTGCTTTAGGCGTTTTACTTAAACAAACATCTCCTAAAGATTTAAACAGATCAGTTTATCTAAAGCCCTTTGTGACGTTAAATTGCGAAGATCTTGAGTTTTCTTTGAAGGGCGTGTCCATGACGGCCTGACAAACTTTAACATCTCGCCATGAAACAAAAAGTTGTTATAATTCAGGCATACAATTTTCAAAAAAATTTTTTGCACCAAAATACACGTTTGATAAGAGTCCTGTCCTGACCACATGCTCATGCCCATATTCAATTATAGCCATAGCACCACCTGCTGGCAACAGGAAGTGGCATGTTTTATGCTCTAATGAACTTCTCATAGAGATTTAATGACATCAACATTATATTTGGTCAGTCTACTCTAAAGGCCTTAGTGATGTTAAATTGTGAAGATCTTGAGTTTTCGTTAAAGGGTGTGTCCGTGGCGGCCTGACAAAGTTTGATGTTTCGCCATGGAAAAGGAAGTTGTTTTAACTCAGCCATACAATGTCTGATCTGCCCCAAACATCACCTGTTCGATGAGTCCTGGCCTGAACACATCTAAAGACCAATATTCCATTATAATCACAGCACCACCTGCTGGCAACAGGAAGTGACTTGTTTTACACTAATTAAGCATGCAATGTCCAATCTGCACCAGACTTCGCAGGTTTGGTAAGAGTCCTGGCCTGAACACATCTAAAGGCCAATATTCAGTTATAATTATAGCGCCACCTGTTGGCAGCATGATATGTCATGTTTTACACTAACTTGAACATACCATGTTTAATCTGACCAAACTTCATATGTTTGATAAAAGTGCTGCAATATCCAGTTATAGGCATAGCGCCACCAGCTGGCAACATGAAGTTCGGCACATATAAATGACTCTGACATACTCCTCTAGTATTTACCACTTTAAATGCATATTGCTGTTTTCCTAAAGCCACCAGGGGGGCGGTGAGCCCGGGTGCAAGGGCCTTTTCAATGCTGCTTGCAGCTTTTATTATTATTATATTTACATAGCAATATATTTGGTCAGTCTACTCTAAAGGCCTTTGTGGCATTAAATTGTAAAGAGTTTTCGTTAAAGGGTGTGTCCGTGGCGGCCTGACAAAGTTCGATGTTTTGCCATTGAAAAGAAAGTTGTTATAACTCAGCCATACAATGTACAATCTGCCCCAAACTTCAACCGTTCAATAAGAGTCCTGGCCTGAACACATCTAAAGACCAATATCCATTATAATCATAGCGCCACCTACTGGCAACAGGAAATTACTTGTTTTACACTAACTTAAACATGCAATCTGCACCAGACTTCACATGTTTGGTAAGAGCCCTGGCCTGAAGACATCTACATGACAATATAGCGCAATATAAGTTATAGTTATGGCGCCACCTGTTGGTAACAGGAAATGTCATGTTTTATACCAAGTAAAACATGCAATGTCCAATCTGCACCAGACTTCACATGTTTGATAAGAGTCTTCACCTGAAGACATCTACATGACAATACGCAGTTATAGTCATAGCGCCACCAGCTGGCAGCAGGAAATTTTGCACATATAAATGACCCTGACATATTCCTCCTATATTTACCACTTTAAAAGCATATTGCTCACCGTTCACTGTTTTCCTAATGCATTATTGTAATAATAAACACACTGGTTTGTAGTGTAAATTGTTTTACCATTTACAGCACTTGTTTTTTTTCTAGCTGATTACCTAGAGAGGCTAATAAATGGAGGTCTCACACATATTCACAAAAAGAGCTTACTTCCGTGTTGCAAAATAAGGTACTCCTGAGTTTGACCCTTAGCAGTATTATGTTGCACACCGTTACAGAAGACTCTCTGAATCACCTGCACCTGCAGGATTAAACTCACTCTATCAATCTAACCAGCTCTAGGTCAAACACAGTAACACAACGTCTTTCTTAACAAGACACGGTTTGAGCCTGAAATGAGTTTATGAGCGGTGACGTGCCGTCCCCTTCTGCCCGCGCAAGAGCACAGCGCAGTCACACTTCAAACACACACTTGTTGTATTATTGCATGGTAAACAGCAGCCGCAGAAAGCTACACATGCGGCATACTAGAGAGAGAATCACATTAAACAGAACGCTTGACACCGCAGACGCCTCGCATTACTCCTGCTGCGTGCGTGCACGGAAACGCTTCATGATGCCTGACAGCTCTGAACTCCTTCCCATAATGCATTGTGCGGAGAGACACTCTAATTGATGACACAGGTGAGGCTGCACACGGTGATCGAAAGTGTCGTCGCGGGTGAGACAAAGTGCGCGCGCGTGTTTGATGTTGATTACATATGGAGGAAGAAATGAAATCTTCAGTTCTCTCCGGATTTAAAGAGATATCAAGAGGCAGAGAGCGGGAAAAAGAGAACGGGGTGGAAGACAAGGTGATGCAATCATTTAAAGAGGAGGAGTTCTCCTCATTCCTCTCCTTATCAAACGCTTCCTGAGATTTTATTCTGTTTTGAGGAGATCCGTCTGTGCGGTTTTGGGAATGTCTTTATCTAAATAAACCAAAAGGTTTTGCGTGCGCTTTAATATAGTATAACACGCAAACTTACGCAGTGCAGGTGAGACACAGGCGTCCTACAGAGACACACGGAAGCTGAAAAGGTGTTTTTTTTTATACATGCATGCAAAAAATGAGGATGTGTGATGTGGCCTGTCACATTCTTTAGTTGTGTGGTGTTGTGTGTTTTGTGGGAGGGTGAAATTGTGTGGGAAATTCATGACATTCTGGAGTTAAAATATTGTTCTCTTCTGATTTTGAGAGATTTAAAATAAGACGAGAACAAATGAGACGAGATTAGACAAGACAAAGGAGCAAATGAAATGAGAGGAGATGAGAAGAAAAGAGAAGAAACGAAAATAAGAGAAAAGAAAATAGTAAGAAGACAAAGTAGGGCGAAATGGGAAGAGGTAAGAAAATTAAGTAGAAAAAAGTAAGAAAACAAGAGAAGAGACAAAAATGAGAAAGAACAGAAGAGATTAGAAAAATGAGCAGACAAAATGAGAATAAATGAAATATAAATACAGAAATAAGTCAAAGAATAAGAGATTAAAATAAGTATAGAATAGAAATGAGACAAGAAGACAAGACATAAGAACTGAAAAACTGAGAAGAAACAAAAACAGAAAATTGTAGAGAAGAGACGAAGTGAGACAAGATTAAATGAAGGGAAAAAAAGACAAGAAGAGCATGAAGAGAAGAAATGAGCCGAGAAGAGACAAGGCAAGAAAAAAGAGAGATGAAATAAAAGCAGAGAAGAGGATAGGAGTTATGAGACGAAATAAGACAAGAAGACAAAGAAACAGGTTAAATGAAAAGATATGAAAAAAACA
>JAHKKF010517369.1:0-21539 GCA_019740295.1 Labeo calbasu | reverse complement strand
TTGCATATTTGACCTATAAACAAGTACATTCTCGCCTGAAACCTCTTAAAACTACATTCCGTGACACAAAGCAGTATTGTTTATAAAAATCCAGTGGATTTGGGCGTCCGCCATGATGCCGCAAGCGCAGTGATACAATTACAAACAGTGAAAGGGCTGTTGGAGTTGTTTTGGACTCTAATATCACACTCTTATCAGCCAATCAAATTTGAGGAAAAGAAAGAACTGTTGTGTATATATATATATATAAGAAAATATGAAAATATTTTATACTTAATGGCTATTACACCATATGATATTTTTAGTCACTGAGTTGAAACTTTTGCATAAAAGTTAATAAAACCTTAGGCAGGTTCACCTGATGATACAAAAGAATCCAACACAGTTGAACTGGTCTCAATCTGTGTTTACATGGAGGATCTCCAGCAAAGTTTCATCCACTATATCATCCAGGCTAAACAGAAACCAGTTTCTTTCAAGAAGAATGTTCACAGTTTAACACTCGTTCTATCACTGTCTATTTCATCTCAGAGGGCTCTGACAGGCGTGTTGGTCTCTGTTTTAGCAGGGCACCACTGGTCAGGAGAGAGAAAAGCAAAAAGAGCCAGAGAAAGAGACAGGTATAGAAGGCTAGGGCCGAGCAGCGGTCTTCCTCATCCCTTCCCCTTCCTCCCCCACGTCCTGCCCTGTCGACTCTAATAGACTATTGATTTTCCATCTGCCGTAGGATCAGTCTCCACTTTTACCATTCACTCATGATATTAGCTGTCCATTAGGTGCAGAGCTCTCAGCCCTAACAGCTTGTCAGCACAGAAGCAACACTCCACCTCCAGCACAATACAATCAGCTGATTAGTCTCGAGACTCAAGCAGCACAGAGCAGCCCTCCAATGCACTACAAGAGGCGTCTTTAAGCTGATAACATAAAGGTGAGTAGCTGGGGGTCACAGGTGAACTCTAACACCCCAGTGCACATCAGACAGAGTGGGAAGTTACTAAGTGGATTAAAGCAGGCCGGACGCACTCAGGACAGTCTCTGTTCGCAGCTTATTACCAGATGCATTGTTTTAAAAGTTGGAGAACTGCCACGTGAACCTCCTTGGAAGCTGGCGCCCGGACGGAAATTCGTCAAGCTGATTTCTCTTACCTCATACATTGGGGATTGGGTATGATTTAAAGGGCACACCCAAAAATGAAAATTCTGTCATTAATTACTCACCTTTGTGCCGTTTCGAACCCATGAGACCTTCGTTCATATTCGGAACACAAATTAAGATATTTTTGACGAAATCCAAGAGTTTTCTGACCCTGCATAGACACCAACACAGCTGAAACGTTCAAGGCCCAGAAAGATAGTAAGGATCTCGTTAAAATAGTCCATGTAACATCAGTGGTTCAACCTTAATTTTATAAAGCTACAAGAATACTTTCTGTGTGCAAAAAAACCCCAAAATAATAACTTTATTCTGCTTCTTTGCACACAAAATGTATTCTTGTAGCTTTATAAAATTACAGTTCAACCACTGATGACTATTTTAACAATGTCCTTACTACATTCCTGGGATGTCTGAACATGTCAGTTGTGTTGCTGTCTATACAGGATCAGAAAGCTCTCAGATTTCACCAAAAATATCTTAATTTGTGTTCTGAAGATGAACAAAGGTCGTACGGGTTTGGAACAACGTGAATAGATGACAGAATTTTCATTTTTGGGTGAACTATCCCTTTAAAACAAAATAAAAAAACAAACGAAAGATCGAACAGAACTCACAGGATATAAAACTGAATCCTGTATTCAAGCTATTTGGCTACATGCGTCTAAATGCTGAATCTTGGTGCTCATGTGGACAACACAACTTCAAGTCTGGCTTGCAACATTTCTCTTTCTACTGTAATTTCCTGCTTTATTTGCATTATACTGTGAATAAATAGCAATGGCAGCATAGCAAACACTATTGTTCAAAGGTTTGGGGTTGTTAAGATTATATTTATTAAGTTATTGGAAGAAACTGATACTTTTATTCAGCAAGAATGCATGAATTTGATCAAAGATGTCGGTAAAGACATTTATAATATTACAAAAGATTAATATTTCAAATAAATGCTTTTTTTTTACTTTCTATTCTTAAAAGAATTTTGGAAGGAAAAACTGTTTTAACACTGATGATTTTTAAAAATGTTTCTTACGCAGCAAATTAGCATATTGGAATGATTTCTGAAGGATCATCTGAGACTGAAAACGTAAGTAATGATGCTGAAAATTCAGCTTTGAAATCACAAGAATAAATTACATTTTAAAATATATTAAACATAAATTAAACATATATTTTAATTTGTAATAATATTTCACAATATCACTATTTTTACTGTATTTTTTTAATCAAATAAATGCAACCTTGGTGAGCATAAGACACTTACTGACCCCATACTTTTTATTGGTAGTGTATATAAAATTCAGAAAGAAAAATGCTCAGAAATCAACTACAAATATGATGTTTGCGTTCTCTGCAGGAAATCTATATTGTTAATAGTGAATCTGAAATTATAAGCCTCAGTAACTTTATTTGCATCATGAGGGGTGCTAATTATCACCCTGTAAAGATAATGAGAGTTCGATCTGGAGTGTTTGTGAGGATAAAACGTTATTTAAGAACAAGATGATGATCAACCTCAGATCTGATAAAACAGTCTTTCCGTAACATATCACTGCTGAGTCCCACTCTCCCTTATTGTTTTTCAAAAAAGAATATGACAGCACAGCAGACTTGTCCTGACCTCTGGTTTCACACATCTGTAGGGTCAGTGTGCGAATGCCGGCATGTGTCTCTTCCTCGAGGGGGTCACTGGATGAGACGCTGTTAATTGTACAGAGTGCTTAAATGAAGCAAAAGACAGATTTTTCTCCATATAATGGACTGGTATGGTGCCCCGAGTTTGAACTTCCAAAATGCAGTTTAAATGCGGCTTCAAATGATCCCAAATGCGGTTGTAAACGATCCCAGCCGAGGAAGAAGCGTCTTACATAGCGTAACGATCGGTTATTAGCATTAAAAAAATACAATTTAAATACTTTTTAATCTCAAATGCTCATCTTGTATTGCTCTGGCTGAACTCTGTGTATTCTGGTTCAAGACAGTTAGGGTATGTCGAAAAACTCCAAACGTATTTTCTCCCTCAACTTCAAAAATCATTTCAAAATCATCCAACATCGCTGCAGAAGTATCCGACCCAGTCTTCAAAGTGAACATGCAAAGAAGATTAAACACCCTTAACAAAAAAGGTAAAACAGCGATATGAGGGGATTTTGAAGTTGAGGGAGAAAATGAGATGGGACAAGCGTTTGGCATTAAAAAGTATATAAATTGTATTATTTTTATGAAAATATACAATCGTTTCGCTAGATAAGACCCTTCTTCCTCGGCTGGGATAGTTTACAATGGCATTTGAGATCGTTTGAAGCCGCATTTAAACTGCATTTTGGAAGTTCAAACTCAGGGCGCCATATCAGTCCATCATACGGAGAAAAATGCTGAAATGTTTTCCTCAAAAACAATTTCTTTTCAACTGAAGAAAGAAAAACATGAACATCTTGGATGACAAGGAGGAGAGTACATTATCTGTAAATCTTTGTTCCGAAAGTGGACTTCTCCTTTAAAACATCGAGGGACAATCTGCAATTCAGCTTCATGTTTATGAACAAAAAACTAGTCTTTTTTTCTCCTCAGAACTGGACTTTATAACTCGCAATTGCGAGTTTGTATATCATAATTCTGAGAAAAAAAGTCAGACTTGTGAGATGTAAACTCGAAATTGCGAGAAAAAAGTCAGAATCGTGAGATTCCAATTACCTTTTTTATTTTTTCTTCAGTGGCGGAAACAGGATTCCATAGTCATGACACAAAAGAGACGAAATTGTTGAATAAATTCCCTATTTTTGTTTTCTTTATGCACAGAGAGTATTTTTGTAGCTTCATAAAATTAAGGTTAAACCACTGATGTCACATGGATTATTTTAACAATGTCCTAACTACCTTTCTGGGCCTTGAACATGTCAGTTTTGTTGCTATCTATGAGGGGTCAGAAAGCTCTTGGATTTCATCAAAAATATCTTAATTGTGTTCCGAGGATGAACGAAGGTCTTAATGGTTTGGAACGACATGAGTGTGAGAAATTAATGACATAATTTTTATTGTTGGGTGAAATATCCCTCTAAAATCACAGAGACTGGAGGCCATTTATAAACCTTCTTTCCTCAAAGCAGATTTCCAAGGGATGGGGCCTAATATTTCAGAATATAGAGAGGATGCTATTTTCAAAGTCATCTCCGATACAGAGCACCCAAAGGAGGCTGTCACATCCATGGTTTGGTCTCAATATGACTCTGATCACATAACCTCTGTCATCCTTTTCTTGTGAACCCCTCTGGCAGAGGGCTCAGGAGATGGATTTAGACACAAGCCTTCACCGTGGGATCCTGGACAAGAATCCAGCCGGATTTAGAAACTTCATGTAGGTTTACCTACAGACTGTCAAAGAAGTGTGCTTTTCATAGAAGCTTCTTTTGCTTTCATGTAAGACGTGAGTCACCGCAAATATGGAAATAAAGAATTATGGTAAACAACCAAATAAAAATTTATGAGACGTACTCCTGAAAACGCTACTTTAACTGCTGTGGAATGTATTTTGTGAAAGATTAATTTGAAAAGTCTGTCAGTCCACGGCGGACATGAATCTTGCAATGACGGAGTCAAATCCACTTCCATTTCTTTGGCGTGTACGATAATATCTCTGACCTTGTGTCCAGCTGCACCTCTACAGAAATGCAATGCTGCTGCCGATCGATTTTTCAGGATGGCCTCCCTCGAGTTCTCAGCTCCTCTGCGAATGAGCATAAAGAATGTCCTCAGCTTAACCTTAATCTTTCCAGTGTAAAACAAAGGACTTCTGCAATCCAAGGGCCTAACAAACACAAATGATGCGGGCTGGTAATAAATTGGAATATTTTGTGTGCAAAGAAGACGGTCAGTGGCCATCCTAAAATTCTAAAATTCTAAAACAATAATTACTATTTTTATTATTTTTACATTTTATTTTTAAATTAAATACTTAAATAAATAAAGTAAACTTTGAAGTGTCTTAAAGTACCATATCAGAGTGCCAAACTACCACTGTAAAAAAACAACAACAAAAAAAAAACAATAAAATAATAAACAATTGCTTATATAACATATGGTAATATGATGTAATATGAGTTTACCTCACAGTACCATATCAGATTACCACCTGATACACCCTTGTAAAAATAAATAAATAAATAATAAAATAAAATAAAATAAAATAAAATAATAAAACATGTTAACTTAAAATACTTTTAAATTGTATTTTATAAATATAATACATACAGTAATTTGCAAGTATACTTTGAAGTACTTTGGAGTACCATATCAGAGTACCATCTGGTTCAAAATAAAATAAAAATAATAAAATAATGTTAAATAAAATCAAATTAAATGTTAATTAAAAATGCTTTTAAATTGTATTATTTTTTAAACATATCGTAATTTTATAGTATACTATGAAGTACCTTGGAGTACCACATTAGAGAACCACCTGATTCAAAATAAAATAAAATAAAATAAAATAAAATAAAATAAAATAAAATAAAATAAAATAAAATAAAATAAAATAAATGTTACATTAAAAATAATTTTATTTAATTTAATTAAGTAGTATTTCATAAATAAAATACATATGGTAATTTGAAAGTATACTATGAAGTACCTTGGAGTACCATGTCAGAGTATCACCTGATTCTATATAAAATAACCTGATTAAAATAAAATAAAATAAATTTAAGAAATTCAAATATGTAGAACTAAGCCATTGGAATTTATTCACGTCTTCTGAAAACGTGTCTTTTCGACTGGTACAGTACATACTAAATCATAAACACTGCCCGGGTATCAGTTGAACATTATTGCAACATCAATAAAGGAACATTTTAGCAATGTTATTGTATACTACTATTAGACAGCATGTCGGTATCCATGTTGCACCAGGATTTTCTTTAAAAGCACTGTTTGATTTCACCAGTACAATTTAGCAACCTACTTATTTTTTTGTTGTATGTTAAAAAAGAACATGAACAACGCATGACCAAGACACTGCAATGACATGCCAAGAACACTGTGACATGAGCTCCAAGCACAACAAAAGCGCTCTAATCCACAACGTGGGTTTCAAAAAACCCGTAAGTCGCCTTCGTCCCATCTCTGGATCAGCAGACCTGATGGTGTTCCTTCCATCTGCCACTGTACAACCCAGGACAAAGCAGTATTAAGCTAAAATGGAACTTATCAATCTTCTCTTCCTGGCAGCCAGTGGAGGGGAAAAAAAGTGAAGAGAAAAAAAAACAGGGCAGTCTGTCTCGCTGACAGAACAACTTCATTTATAACACAGCTGATTGGGTGCCGACAGGTAGGCCTCACGTAGCAGAAAGAGAAGAAAAGAGAAAAGCCTGCATTCGGTTTCCACAGCTGCATCGAGCTCGTGATAACAAAAGCCCCCTCGCCGTTTCACGGAGCGTCGTCCTCATTAATTATCCCTCTATCTTGGGAAAGAGGAGGCATGTGCTCGTCTAGGCGTTCAGAAGTGATCAACTGATAAATGGCTTGCTTAACGGACCCAGTCCATCCAACTCCCAGAGCATAAAACACTTCGCACAGGCCGTATCGGTGCCCTCGCCTCAGACAGAACCTAAACAACTTTTCGCTTTGCATCATTACTTGAGAATGAGTTGATGCCGCCTGAAAAGGAACTAAAGGTAGGCAGCCATGTGCCAGTTCACTGAAAGTCTTTCCCGGAGCAACCTGGTGGTCTATACTGGCTTTATGAGCACCTTCAAATGCACTTAGGAGTGGAAAGATGTGGCTCCGTTCCATGCCAAGCCTAATTAGGTACACATCAGAGGGCCGGCATGAGAAGGTGGGCCCTTTCCTACACATGGACCCCTTACAACACCAATGAATGCATGGACCCTGGAGACAGGCGCTCAAACAAAACACAATCTGGGCAATATACACACTGTGTCCAAAAAAGCAGCCAAGCTACACAGCAAACCGGGCAGGAAGTGAGGCTGTCGTCCTCGGCCAAGTCTATTACTCCCCAGATCACCTAGCACATAGACGCAGAAGGTGACCGGGAAGTGGAAGGAATTAGCCGTTTAAAGTGAGCAGGGATGACAAACAGTAACTGGCAGGTCAAATAGCTCCTCTTGCCCAATAATGCAATCAAACCTTACAAATGTGGGTAATGCTTCGGTACACACCCTCTGCCTGCCACTCCAAAAACTGGCTCGGTAACAGAACACCACTGTAGGGCACAACTGAGGGCGTAAAAATGGCAGCAAGCACTTTTATCAACTACACTGAACTACATTAATAAAAAAAAAAAAAAATATATATATATATATATATATATATATATATATATGTATATAGACAGTTTTTTTGTTTTGTGATGGTTTTTCATGAGTCCCTTGTTTGTTCTGAACAGTTAAACTGAGCNCAAAAACTGGCTCGGTAACAGAACACCACTGTAGGGCACAACTGAGGGCGTAAAAATGGCAGCAAGCACTTTTATCAACTACACTGAACTACATTAATTAAAAAAAAAAAAAAAAAAAAAATATATATATATATATATATATATGTATATAGACAGTTTTTTTGTTTTGTGATGGTTTTTCATGAGTCCCTTGTTTGTTCTGAACAGTTAAACTGAGCACTGTTCTTCAGAAGAATCTTCCAGGTCCTGCAAATTTTTCAGTTTTCCAGCATCTTTTGCATATTTGAACCCTTTCTAGCAGTGACTGTATGGTTTTGAGATCCATCCTTTCACACTGAGGACACTTGAGGTACCCAAACACAACTATTCACTGATGATCCAGAGAGACACACAATGCTTTAAGAGCACTAGAAACTTTTGAACAATGAAAATTAAATTTCTTTTCCACTTAGTACTGCCTTTCGGAAGCAACATAAGATACTTGCATGTTTCCCGGAAGACAAATTAAGTACAATTTACCTTGATCTTCAAATTCACATTTGAATGATTTCTGAAGGATCATATGACACTGAAGACTGGAGTAATGATGCTGAAAATTCTGATTTTTCACCAGAAATCACATTTTAAAATATATGAAAACAGAAACGAGTATTTTTAAATTACAATAATATTTCACAATATGATATGTTTTTCTTCTTTATTTTTCAATAAATAATTGCAGCTTTGGTGATCATAAAAGACTTTAAAAAAATCTTATCCCCTGCAAAAATTAACCATGGTTTTTCTACACTAACTATAGTTTAACTATGTTGTGGTTACACAAATGGTCATCAATACACCAAAAAAGCATGGTTATTACACTTTTACTATAGTAAATCCATGGTTAATTTTCCTAAGACGCACCCACTCACTCAACATGCCTCCTAGTAAACTAAACCAATAGCACTTCTACCTCAAACCCAAGCTTTAGAAACCCCTAGATGAAAACATGCAAGAGTTCAAACACTTGCACAACACATATAATTATTATTCAGAAAAAGCATCATGATGAGAGGCCCATGTGTTGCTTGAGTTTTCCTCGCAGTCCCTGTGGGTGAGGAACGGCAGAAACCCTCTGTCCGTTCTACAGATATCCTAAGAAACACACACACAAACACGCACACACGGGACACAAATGCAATTTATGGCAGGAATCAGAGAGTTTGCAGCTCAGTGCTCAGGCAGGAGAGATGAGGTTATCACCTCTATCTCCACGCCGGTGGGGGCCGCAATAAAATCATACCTCAGCAACAGGGCCCGGCAATGAGATTTGCAGGACAGTTGTAAATGTTCGAGAGTGCTTTCTCTCTCCCTGGCTCTCTCTCTCTTTCTTTCTGACACAAGGGCACCCTGGTATTTCACCCCACTTCCCACCAACAGCAGAGGCTTTAAGGCACGTATATTTGGAAAGGCTTCATGCTCAAATATAACATTTAGAGCTGCAGAAAGGACACAGCTAGGCTGCTTGTTCGCTTAGCACAAAAACAGCACACAAACAAGTACTGTGGATCCACCAAGGGTATCAAATCATACTTTCAAATAGTACGTAGATGTAAAAGGCTTTGAACAAGTAAACATAATGCTACCATGCTTCAAGGTAAACCATGGCTACTAATAATACTTTTCATGCAAATTTTATTCAGATTTTAATATTACCATCAACGTTTATTGATGAAATATCCCAAAATTTGCATGCATTCTACATTCTCACACTGTGTGCATTTAGTGAATCTGTGTTCGGAAAGGTACAGAAAATGAACAAGTTCTACGGAGCCACTAAAGGGACGTGGTTGGTCGCTTGCTAGCGGTAGCCCGATACTGATAATATTAATAGCATCTCTATGATTCCCGCAAATTACATAGGGGAGAGTGGGGTAAGTTGAGCCAGTGAGTAAGTATCTTGGCAACTGTACGCTTTTACTGTCATGTGACCATGTATTTTGAAATCTCACATCATTTCTGCCAGACTGTAAAAAAAGGACACATGGGAGGATTTGAAGGCACCCATTTAAACTGTTTTTGGCTTGTCAAAGTAAAATTTTTAACATACTAGATGTAATGCCTGTTACATCAAAGCAAATTTATCCAGGTCTAAAAAAAAATGTATGATGCATATAGGTGATTTAGCAACATATAAAATCGTGCAAAAAACATTAGTCTGAACTAGTAAGCTAGCTAGTTTTTTCCAAAATGTCAGCTACGGGGCAAAGTGAGCCAAAAGCTGTGGGGTAAGTTGAGCCAACACTTCAACTTACAGTACCCCACCATAAGGCACTGAAGTTAAATCTCTGAAGTGTAAACTGATATTTTAATGTGATATTATGCAGCTGGTTTAGTTTATCATATATACACATATTAATAGTAGTTTATTTGATAGGGACAGTGTAAAAGTGCACCAAATCCTTCTCTGGAAACCAGAAAGTGCTTTTCATCACATTATAATTACACATATCTTTCCACCTATAGTCTCTAATGGCCTGTTCGACATTGCAAAAAAGCTACCATGCCAATCGTTTGACTAAAATGTTTATTAGTTTCAGTTACATTTATTCCTTCACTCTTATTCAGTTTTACTCAACAAAACAGACTCAAGTCTGTTTTTGGGAAGGTTAAAACCTTAGCGTTCCATATATTGTTTTAGAAATGAAAACACATTTTCATAAGAAGCCATATTTTGAGAACCGTTTGTCTTAGATACATCCAGATAATTAAAAATGACAGGAAACATCCTGAAATGACTTTAGATACTTTCATTTGATACTTTCATTCTGCCTCATTTTCCCTTATCTTGAGGACTACAAAAGTAAAAAAATTGGCTCATCTTACCCCAGTCTCCCCTACAGTATAATTACCCAAGGATATAATTGCGAGAGAAAGAATTGGAATATATTTTCCTCCCATCTCGTATTTATTCCCTTTAGGGGTATCGTAGTACACATCATTTTATTTTCTATTCAGATTCGGGCACATCCTTTGTGCTCCTGCATACTGGTGTGGTTTATTGTCAAAACACTCATCCAAGCCACTGAATAATTATTCTATAACAAACCAAGTTCTGTCATGACTCTAGGAGGTATGTACATGACAATGTTAATGTGTTTGGTCTTGGCGGAATAGATCTGCTACGCTGCTGCTGCGGCAGAGCAAGTACCACTGCCAATACATCCACAACATGCTGCTGTGAGCATGTAGACATACTGCTGCTGCACATATACTTGAAATAACACCCATATAGCATACAAGAATCACTTCGTAGAAGATCTATACAGGTGGAGCTGGGGAAGATGAAGGGTTTCTGAAGCAATCTGCAAACTGCTACAGCAAGCACAAGTCATATATTTGAATGTTGAGCAGCGAGCTCACTGGCTACCGATATAAAAGAGAACCAATCAACTGCCATGTGATAATGATGTCATTATGTCGGATTGAGTTAGACCTATCGGACTGCACCATCTACAGTTTCATGCCAGAACTTTGTATTTTTTGTTCTCTCATCCCTCTCCCGCCCTCTTCCTCTGAGCAAGCATCTTGCAAGTGTGGAGCACTTCATCTTTGGTAAATGGCTGTATGATACCTCCTGGCTTAAGTGGAAGACTAAAAGGAAAGTCTTTAAAATCACAATCGAACCTCAACAAGCACACCGAGGCAAAAGAGCCATCCATCAGCAGACAGGTACCGCTTGGTAATAGCACCTCAAGTGAGGTGGGGACTTCATCACAATAAAAGCCCTCCTTTTGTGACTGCGGTCGAAGAGGGATGAATATGGAGATGCATTTGGAAGGAATATGGGTTTTTTTTTTACAGCCGTGGTAACCCGACGCAAACTGTGTCACTGACACCCCCCCTCGTCCCGTCCCGGAATAATGAAAATACATACAAAACGCAACGCTCTGCATCTTAGAAATGTCATTGCATAAATAATGCAGAGATTCCCCCTTTCGCATCCTAAGGGTCTATATAACACACATGGCACAAAATGGATGGCGCTCCAGCATAACAAGGTCTGGTCGTCATAAAAAGCTTTCAGACAAATGGCGTACCGTCCTCTCCAATAAATTACAAGATGCAAGGAGGAATGAAACACCGCTTGGCTAAATAAATGCATCGACATACAAGTGGACAGGACGGCTGGTAATTCATCCTATTGTTTCTACTTTCAACGCTGACTCCGCCCCCTCGTCTGTCCTCCAGTTTACAGAAGTGATTTGAGCTGTTGTGCTAACTCTTTGTTATGTATAAACATATGCAGATGTCCCATGCCACTGAATATCCTGAATAGGTGCATATGTGTGTGTCGTTGACAGCTGGTTTATCTAAACAGTCAGATTTTTCCAGCAAACAAGTGTGTCTGTGTGTGTCTGTGTGTGTGTGTGAAAGAAGGCAGGTGGAGCTCCAGTTGTCTCTCTCCGAGATCTCAAATGTTCTGACATCTCTCTGCCCTCAGGACAGCAGCGGGCTGCCAGAGTCCCACAAGGCTGTTTAATGGCAGGAGGGAAGTGAACAAATATCTACCTGCGGTTCCTCAGAGATGTCTGAGGGAGTTAAAAGTACAAGATGTTCATTACTGTAACATACTGGCTTAATTTTTAAGTGCAAGAGTCAACCCCAAAACATATATGTTAACAGACACATGTGAGCTTATATAAGGGCTGTTCTAACATATTACACATACAATGACTGACATCGACATCTTCAAAAGCTTAAAGGCATATTTAACCCCAAAATTTAAATTCTAACATTAATTCCTCACCCTCATGTCGTTCCATAAGACTTTCGCTCATCTTCGGGGGAAAAAATTACGATATTTTTGAATAAATCCGAGAGCTCTCTGACCCTGCATAGATAGCACGCAACTGACACGTTCAAGGCCCTGAAAGGCAGTAAGGACATCATTAAAATAATGACTTTATTAAACAATTTCTTCTCTTCAATGTCAGTCTTTGCCGTGCGTTCACGAGAGTATATTGCCGTCTATGCATGATTTATTAAAAATATCTCAAATTAAAATATCTTAATTTGTGTTCTGAAGAAGAACGAAGGTCTTACGGGTTAGGAACAACATGAGGTTGAGTAATTAAGAATTTTCATAACCGAAGAAATAGTTGTGATAGTGTTGAATAACCTTAGTGATAGTGACAAATTTAATTTGACTTTAATATCATTTTATCAAAAATGATATAACTAGCAGCTGACTGATATATTGCCAAAGCAAATATGTTGGTTAGTATTTAGCTTTTTTTAATTATCATAAACGGCTGGTATGTTCTTCTGTTTGGTAAAAAAAATAACCAGAAAAACAACACTGATATAAGAACCCGTGGTTTATCTGTCAAATCAGATGCTCTCTTGGCCACTGATCTGTGCTCTCTGCGTTTTCTTTCAGAATTATCATTGGCTGGTAGAAAAAAAATAGTTAAAAATAGCATTTTATTTAAGATGGAGATAGAATCAAGACCCTCGATCACGTCATGATCTATTCTGTCGTGCAGCACTCAGAACTGTGGACAATATAAGGCCGTTTCACCATAAAATAACTTTTAAATCGTTTTTGAACTGGTTCATTAAAACGATCTATCCGAAAGAACATTTTTGTGGAAACGAATCAGACTTCTAATCACTACTAGCGAGCAAGGCCGCATCCTCAAACTCAGAAATGCTCAGTACTGACTCTTTTCATTCAGTTTATTTTCGTGAAGCAATGTTCAGCAACGTTTGATGACAACAGCCGAGAAATGCAGCCTCCGTATGATGCAGCCTTTCATTTGAGAGGCACCCATAGATAAGCTTTGTTGAACTGAAAACGGCTATGAATGGAGAGTGGATTCCCCTTGATGGGATTCCAAACTTTGGAATCGATTCTCGATTCCCAATGCACCAATCGACTCCCAGCCCTACTGTTTGGCTGATAAAAGAGGCTTTTATTTTGACAGTGGCAGGGCTTTTATTTTGACAGCACTGAAAACACCAGTGCCTGAGCTTCCATTATCCACCTTGTTTTAAAGTTTTGTCTAATAAATGAACAAATTTATTAGACAGAATTTATTAGACAGCACTAATTAAATGTAAATATCTAATACGTTCTAACACCGTATGACATGACAGACAACTAGTTGTCTAGAGTGGTTTGCTCACACAGAAAATAATATTTTGCTGCTGTAAACACTAGTGAACTGCCTTGCTGTTTGCAGTCTACATAGGCTGCTACCTTATACTTTAGCATTCTGACTGAAAAAGAAAATCCAGGAAAAGCTTAAAAGTAACTGATCTTAAGCTCTCCACAGGCAACAACCAGGCACCAGACAAACAGTGTGGGTGATCTGACTTCAAATTGATTATAACACAGTTTGATATTAGCATACTGCTAAGCTACTGAGACAATATGAAGCTACAATAGAACAGTGGATACATTTGTTTGTGTAACTATTTAAATGTATAATCTAATCAAAAATATATGTTTTTAATTGACAATCACAATTCATCTTCAATGAATTTCATCACTACACCTCCCGCAGTGCATTCTGGGATTGTCTAATGAATGATGCAACAAGGTATCTTTGAAGCATAATTATGCTACTAACCTGCTCACAATCCCTTCATATAAATAAACACACTGACAAATATTCTTTAGAAGCTTCAGAGGCTATATGTGAGGGAGTAAGATATCTTTCAGCACATCCACAGGTGAAGCGGGTTTTGTCTGTACAGCTGGATGATAGAGGCTGTGGAGCGGATGATCAGAACAGGCAGAGGGCGTTTGACTGGCTTGCTGTGGAAGAGTCTTAATCTTATTTGCCCTGTAATCCACACGCAGACTCCCGCACACAGTCAAGGCCGCCACATCGACACCAGATCTAGCACTCTAGCTCGCTGTAATTCTGACAGCACTATCAGTCTGTTCTCCTCACACAGCAAATCAGGCCAGAGGAGGGGCTCGTACGGTGGCTAGACTCAGCAGAGGTGACATTTTGAAGTACTTAGATTGCGTTTATGTTACAGACCTCTGGCTCAGGTTGATTATCATATTATCTGATCATTTAGATGGTCATCATGAGGTGTTTTGGGTTTCCCAGCCACACTACAGTCAACATGAATTTAAAACTGGCCGTTTACTTCTTAAATATGCATTTGTGAATGTTTTACTTGGAAATGTCACATTTATGGAACTACAGTGAGTTGCGAATGCCTCGTTGCCATTGGTTGAGCTAGTATTTCTGTGTAGGGCTGCTCAAACTCTTGATAGAGCCTCAGTGTTTATGCCTTCCTAGGAAATCAGCCTAGTTGAGCCAACAGCACTTCAACCCCACAGCCCTGATACTTCAGTTTCTAACTAAACTAAAACCCATAACATTCCAACACTGAGTCCATTAAGGTCATGGAAAACGTTTTATAAAAATAAAACTCTGCATTTCACAAAAGAAATGTTTCCCAGAATGCCTTGCAGCTTCACAGCGAGTCCATTCTGAATCAATTCCAGCAGTAGCAGGAGAAGCCCAGCAGGATTAAACAGCAGTCTGGGTCTTGGCCAATTAATCAAAGCAGAATTGCTGTAGAGGGGAAAAGGCATTTACTCAAGACTCCTTCTACACACCAACAATAAGCACAGGCCATTTCCTGGAACCTGCAGCATGTTTTAAAAACAGCGGGTCAGGCTGATAATGCTGCTTTGAGCTGAATGCTTCTCTCCCAGTGCAAACAGCTCTAGGCCAGACCCCGAAGGCCCTACTAGAACACCAGAACTTACAACATGGCACCAGGGTTGAAACCAGACCAGAATAATCAAACAGAATTGTCATTGTTAAAAACGCCGCTGAAGCCCCAGCTTCTAAACCAGGCACGCTACGCTGATTCCAACCGCCAGACCTCGGCTTAAAGATTCAGCCACTCGTTACATTTGGTCTGGACTTAGACTCAGATTTAAAAAGGGCTTGTGACGCTAGTGGTGCACAAATTACACTATTTATTTTTAATAAAGGGAGAGTTGTTGCAAAACTGAAAATTCTGTTTTTTCTTTTTTCTCTAGAAATTTAGAAGAATGTATCAACTGTTTATATTCATACAATAAAAGTCAGTGGGGTCCAAAACAACACTAGACCCCACTGAATGCAAAAAACAGATATATTTTTTAATATAATATAATATAATAATATAATATGCTGAAATATTTTATTAAAAATTTTTTTTTCACAATTTGTTTAGCTATATAATACAATATAATATAAAATGCTGAAATATTTTACTAAAATACATTATTTTTAACAATTTGTTTAAATATATAATATAATATAAAATGCTGAAGTACTTTATTAAAAGACATTTTTCACAAATTATTTAGCTGTATACTATAATATTAACTAATATAATACAATATACTAAAATACTTTATCAAAAGATATTTTTCACAGTTTGTTTAGCTATATAATATAATATAATATAATATAATATAATATAATAATGATGTAATTCTGTATTGAGCAATAAACAGGACTGGATGCCAACAGTTAGGCAATGGGCTGATGTTCAAATCTATGAAAATATATTCACATGGATTAAAATGGAAATCATCTTTAGACAGGATTTAGTTTGAGGCTAAAGGCTTAATTTGTTTCAGGGAAACAGCTCAGTGTTTTATATCTTATACTAGATTTTCTTACACTAAGATTTGTGGCCTTATAAGCAAAAGCTGACCCTCCAAATCCAGAGAGTAGCATCTTTTATCCATGACAGTACAGCGTCCATCAGAAATTTGATAAAATCACCTTTTTGATTTGCTTTTATTACCATAAATATAAAGAACTTCAGCTTGGAGCAAACAGCATTGCAGACAGAGGCCTAATAAACTAATAATCCAAATGAATAAATCACTGATTTTTGAAATATGACTTTCTCTTTATCAAACTTCCTCTTTATTTCTATTGCTCAGCATGACTGTTCCAGACACGTCCACAGCAGGGCTTCATTACTTGTCTATCTGTCTAATGACTCACAGGACAGATGCAGACAGCCACTTACGCTAATAAACAGGACAAGGCCATGACAGACCCTCCAACAATCACAGCACTTATAGCTTCAATGGACTTAATATAGCATTTGTCAATGGCATGATCCTGAAACTAAGTTATATAAACATTAGGGGAGTTTGTATTCATTAATTGAAGCTACAGAAAGTATTCATTAAAGTGCAGTGAGTGACTTTCCTGCTTTTATTTTATTATTTGGGTCATATTAACAGTGTAAAAAGCTGTGATATATTTTATGCTGCTGTAACTTAATTCACACATCTAAATATAAACATTAGATGTGTGTATTCGATTTCTTTCCAGCTGTTTACCTTCACAGACATAACCGACTGTGTTTTTTTAACTTATGTTAAACTTGCGTGTATTTGACAGTTTAAGTGCAATAAGACGTGATAGAGAACTCACATGCCATGTGACTTCAGATGTGTGCGCTCAGAAAAAATGCATATCAGACGTATAAAAGGGTTTTAAAATGCATGATTTCAGCATGATAGACATGATAATCAAACCCAAACAGATGTGTTTTGGCACAATATCTGCACTACGAGCTGTAAAGGCGCAGCTCTGTTCTGGAAAAGGGGGCGGGGAGCAGCAGCTCATTTGCATTTAAAGAGCCATGCATGAAAACAGCCTGTTTCTGCTTCCAGTCAAAATAGGCATTTTCAAAATTATATAATAAATGATCTGTGGGGTATTTCGAGCTGAAACCTCACAGACACATTCTGGGAACACCTGAGACTTACATTACATCTTGTAGAAAGGGGCATAATAGGTGCGCTTTAAAACATTTAGAAAAATGTTGAGTAGAGTACATGTTGAGTAAGTATGATCACACACAATTGTTAACCAACACTGTAATTCCTTGTCAGAGCAAAAATCCCTATTTGAAATGCAGGTAAATTAAGTTCCTTGTGCAGTTAGCCAACACACAGATGTTTGAAACAGATTCAGCAATAAGTAGTAAGTTTCAGTCCAATTTCAGTCCACATTCAGTCGAATTGCATCCTATTATTCTCAGATTGAACCCGTTTGTGTGTGTGGAAAGGAAAGCGAGTGATAACAAAAATGAGAATTCATTATTTCTAATACTGAGAATGAGACTGTCCACTTCACTGTGATTTTTTTTTAATCCACATCTCCGCAAACATGAACCAAGCATTGTGTTTTGACGATAAAAACCCTCGGCTCTCTGTAAACACCATTATATCCATGACCTTGACTCTGCTTGAGGTTTGAAGGGCGGCCAGACAGCAGTATCTACGAGCACTAAAAAGTTTCCTGAACCATATTCTACATCAAATCTTTTTTTCATACTCCTTCAGCCCAGAGTTGGTGTTTGTTATTGACGTTCGCCACAGAGGAACGTTTGAAGGTGTTTCTATACCTGTGGAAGACTTGAGATAATACTATCCGAGCTGTACCCTTCAGCAAGACTGCGATGTTTTCACATTTATCGAAATCATGCCTGGAGCAGCTGTGTATCCTTCTGCTAATCAGCTTTAAATATCTGATGATCTGCTTTGATAAAGGACACATTCAGCCACCTGAGCAGACAGAAATACAATCATCAAAACAGGCCAGAAAAATCAAAAACATCTGCCCAGAAGAAAATATTCTACAATATAATGTGGGCAACCGCAAAACTTTATAAATACAGCTGTATATAATGTATCAGGGTGTTCTTACACTCAGGAATCGTGGGAGTGTGTGTATATATACTTATTTATTTAGTATTTATTTTTTTGCTCCAGGTCTCTCTGGACATTTCGGTGCTAATGTATATTTTAAGTATGCACTGTGTTCGTTTAAAGTTGTTCATGTTGTTGTGTTAAGTCCACTAGGAGTACTTACTGTGCATTCATTAGCAATATAGTGGTTACAAATATCAACAAACCTCTTGAACTTTAAAACAATTTCGACCACCATCCAGCACTCAAAACCCATAGTAAATCAGTACAAGCACCAATTATGTGCGGTACCACATCACTTCACACACATGAGTGCACAAGCTGACATATCACCCTGAATTTCTGACGCATAATATTTGCATTGAAATCGTTTGATATTTACATTGAAATGCGCTGCTCGGTCACAACTGTTCTGGGTGATGTGCCACACGTGGTGTTATTTCTCTCCCGGTTTAACAGCGGTTGCTTCATCTCCCAAGCATCCGTGTAAAAGTATCTCCTGGCTAACGCGTTAATTACACCTTCATTTATGAAATGAGCGGGTGACTTGGGTTTCTGTAGCAGAGAAAAATCACATTACTCAACTAATTAATAACTTAATTAAAGCTTCTCGCACGTCAGGCGTGGCTGATTACATAATAATTAAAAGTAAATGGGTGACTTATTTAATGGCACCTTGAGAGCTGATAGAGGTGAATCACTGTGATTAAGCTACTGCTGATCAACTGTCTTTTTTTCATTCCTTTCGTTCCACAATTCACATCCCTTCATTAAGCTAAAAAAATGAGGAGGAAAAACAGAACTAACTGTATTAAAATGGCCACAGGCTGCTTCTTTCCCCTGAAGTCCTCCTACAGCGTCATACAAGGGTACAACATACCAAAATGTAAGTTTATAACCATTTTTAATTTATCTGTTGACCCTTAGCATTAAACAGGCTGTTGTACTGTGCCTTTAAAGGGATAATTCACCCAAAAATGAAAATTACCCCATGATTTACTCACCCTCAAGCCATCCTAGGTGTATATGGCTTTCTTCTTTCAGAAGAATAAAATCATATAAAAAAAAAATGTTGTGGCTCTTCCAAGCTTTCTAATGACAGTAAATGGCTGTTAATATTCAAAAGTCGATGTTTTTGTAAGAAAAATATCCACATTTATAAACCGTCATGTGTAGCTTCCGCAAACTGTCGTACACACATTCACGAGAGAGTGGCGTTCCAGGGGATGATGCAGGACAGTCTCCCCTTGGTTTATATCAAAATCCTCCGACATTTTATTTACAAAATCTTGTTTTGTATTTCTAATTTGTGACCAGTCATTTTTTTTTTGGCTCTTTCCTCTGCGCTTCCGTGTCCGTCAACAGAGTTATGCTGCGCCTACACCCTACTTCATCTGCTGGAAAGCCACTCTCTTGTGAATGTACATATGACAGTTAGCAGAAGCTTGAGATTACGGTTTATAAAGTTTAAAATATGCATATTTTTCTTACACAAATGCATCAATTTGCTTCAGGAGGCCTTTGTTAATTCCTGGAGCTATGTGGATCCTTTTTTTATGATGGATGAATGCACTTTATTGGACTTTAAAATCTTAACACCCATTCACTGCCATTATAAAGCTTGGAAGGGCCAGGACATTTTTTAATATAACTCTGGTTGTATTTGTCTGAAAGAAGAAAGTCATATACACATAGGATGGCTTGAGGATGAGTAAATCATGGGGTAATTTTCATTTTTGGGTGAACTGTCCCTTTAAGGCTAATGCAAATGATGTAAGTTATGACTGGTTAACATTCACATACTAACACAGCTCACTCTGTTGTTTATTACAAATCTGCTAAAAGAGGTTGTCTCATTTCAACATCATCACGTTGAACAGCTAAACTCATCTTGTCACTAGTCTGCTCTTCCAGCCACGCTGTATATATAACTGCACTCTGCACTCAACTATTCAAACTCAGATTTTTAGGGACATTATTTTTTAAGTAAAGACTAAAATAATTGCTTAACTGTGGTAATGTTGAAGTCATATGACTGTTGTGTAGTTTCCTAATAGCCTATAGTACATTTGGCTGTTTGCTATGGAGTGAATTTTGTGCCAATATTCATCAAACAAATCCAGTGTTTTGCAAATAAACAAAATCTGTTTTGCAAAAAAAAAAAAGCGACTTTCAAACAAACGCAAAGTGATTCGCAAATACAAAACTCTATTTGAGAGAAAATGCAGTAGTATGGACAAATATATGTATTATGTGTTACAACTGTGAGGAGACTAGTGTAAATGGACCGACAGCACCATCTGGTGTTTTTTTGGAAAAGGAAGTTGCTCAACTGCATTTGTGAGAAAATCTGCCTGCACGCATTTGTGAGAAAATCAAGCCAAGTTTCCTCATAAAAAGGTCTCACAGTTGTAACACACCATACATATATTTGTCCATACTACTGCATTTTCTCTCAGATAGAGTTCTGCATTTCTTTTGTATCGTGCTCTGCTTGTTTCAAAATCCTTACATGAACTTGAACCTAAAATAATCATTTATACAATTTGAAAAGGTTGAAGCAAATCACAAGGGTGTTTACAGTGGGCTGTGTTTACAATAATCTCATGTCATTAAAGCATTCTGAGCCGGGGTGAAATTACATGACTAAGCCGAACGCACAAGTTCTCTAAAAGTACTCTTCTTCATGAGCACTGTGCGGAAAAAAACTAGATTAGAGCGCCATCTTCTGTTAAAATCCAAGCTCAGAATCGATTCCAAAGAGAATGGCGATGCATTCAGAAGATCTCAGAATCGATCCATGAATCGATGTATTGTCCCATCCCTAGTTTTCACTATAAATACCATTACAAACATTACACACCATCAACTTTTAACCCATAAAACCATTAAGAAATTATTTCCGGTAATGTATTTGGGACATATTCCATTAGGATTTAGTGGTTTTATCAAGCCACCAATGGAAGGTGACCAATTACCAGTAGAGACCAACAGGCACCATTATAGTTTCCTTTAAAACTAGGACAATTCTCATTATAAACAGGAAAAACCATTACAAATTCAGTCATGGTCTCTATTATTATTTTTTTTAGCAGGGTAGGCTTTAAAAAAGAATCCAAATTGTGTTCATTTGTAAAGATAATCGTGATGACCACAGAGTTGGTCTTCTGCAATAATCCAAAACCAATGGAGAAAATCCTACTGGTCATTCTGAAAGACCAGCTCAAGCC
>JAHKKF010517368.1:3210-13363 GCA_019740295.1 Labeo calbasu | reverse complement strand
AAAAAAAAAAAAAAAAGAAACAATAAAAATGTACTGACCCCAAACTTTTGAACGGTAGTGTATATATATATATATATATATATATAAATTAAATGTAATAATTTTAATATTTAATTTGTTAAACAATAAATGTAATTTAAATTTTATTTTAGATGCAATTCATTGATTTGACAGTGCTAATAGATTATTTATTAATAAATTATTTACTAATAGATTATTATATTTCATCTTAAATAGACATTCAAAAGTGTTGTTCTGCTTTTCCATCACTTTAATTACTAATTGTGAATTCATTCTGAAAGATCAAAATATAAGGGATGGACATAGGGATGTAGCTAACAAAATGATGATTAAAACTTTACTACAATGTAGGATGTTCGAAATAAACATGAAACAGGCAAATAAAACCAGAATGACCAACTGCATCCAGTGTGTAGCTTTTGATATCCCGTAATGCCACATTCTGCCCTATCTGACTCAGCAAGAACTCTTTATTTTGTGACTTTTATTACTACATACCTTTGCACACAAGATCATGTCTTATATTGACTGTTTGTGTTTTCCCTGTCATTCTGAATCCACCTTTCCTTGGAACAGGACTGGATTGTGATGGATTGGATGCCTGTAACAACAGTTGCAAGCTGAGATTTTATCATCAGCGCTCCATTAGCAAGACCACACTTGAATGCAGTCGCTCTAATGAAAGTTCTGAAATACGAACAGAGTCATGACAGGCATTTATGAACCGCAGAACTTTTCACACACCCGGTCTATTTAATTAATGCATTTATGAGGTCAGAGGGGCTCAAATCTTTTCCATTTCTGAAGATCCTTCACTTTCACTCCAGCTCCATCTCTGCACACGGTTCACTCTTTGATGTCTAATCGCAGAGCATGAGTCAATGTCATAATGCTATCTCACTCTCTCATATGTCCTCTATAAGTCCTGAATAATGATCAGGCTTGTGAACGTCAGCTAGCACCTGTCAGGGGCTTTTCCAATAAAAGCAGGTCATTTTAATTTCCAGTACTTTCTCACATTAGTACAAACTTCACTAGAACTGACTGCAAAATGTTTTTCTCCTCTCCATAGAGATGTACTTTAACAAAGTTAAAGATTCCATGTTAAATGGAAAACCAAACAAGTAATTAATTCTGGCTAATTTTTTTTAACACCCTGCTAAATTTGCTGCCGTAAGCATTTGGCTTCAGTTTCTGTCAGCACCATAAAAAATGATTGTTTAGACACTGCTGAAAATCTGTGCTGGCAATCCATGGAAAGAAAATAATGAAAGAGGCATTGTTCTAAAGTGAGAGATGGCAAATCAGAAAAAATGAGCGATAGACTGAGTGAGCCAAGCTTGGCCTTCAGAAAAAACACATTACATAATTCCCTTTGTATGATTTGCAGAGATAGAGAACATGTGCCTGACTAATCTGTGCTCATTTTTCTGGCCATCGAAATGATTTCTTTTAAAAGTTTGACACCCTGTGGGCGTTTTCTTTACTGTATGTTCTTACATAATTTTGCTTGCAAATATTATAGGATATTTTCAGGCTATTTATCATCTAGACATCAGGATCAATAGAGACGGTCGGATGGTCAGCGGCAGACGAGCTGGCAAACACCAAAACCACTCAAGTTGTTTGGGATACCAATCCAAATCTACATAATGAAGTGTTGAGGAAAACACACGTGACCTATTCAGGATATATTCAGGTAAACAAAATCATTTTTCAAGTATCTTCAGTATTAAAACAAAACAAACATAAAATATGTGATATGTGTGATTAGTGAAAAAACGTTCGCAAATCAGCCGGAATAAACAATATAATGGTGTTAATAGGAAGACTAATTTAAAAAAGTAAAAGTTTGTACTTCGAAATAAGACTGAAAAAAGCATGAACATGATCTGTGGAGTTTTTAAATTATAGTATGTACTGTACAGTGTAGCATTTCTTATTTTACACATTTGCTCAATCACTATACATTTCATTTATGATTTCTACTGCACATGAATTTTTCTAGAAGACGTGTTTAGCCTCATCACTGACAATACAGAATTATCCATCCATCCTGAACCAATTAGAGTACATTTGTAAGAATATGAAAAAGTATATAGTATAAGCAGTGTTTGAACCACAAACCACTGCAAAACTTAAAAAACGGACCTATATGTACGAATCACTGCAGTTTCCAGTTGAAATAAACACTAGAGGCAGTAAAACTCAGCTAACTTTTATTCCTTTTCACACAAAGTATGATTTACAGGTACAGAGTTTTGATTGAAAAAGCCTAATTTTCACACAATTACCTGCAGAATATTATGACTTTAAAACAATTTTAACATCCCGGGCAATTGGAAAACTGATTTTTCTGAACGTTGTTGTCACATACACAGAGCCATATACATGAGTTTTCTAATTCAGTAGGTTTGCTTGCTAGCTCACGCAATATATCATTGCACTTTGAGTGATGAAGAGCTCCGGTACAAACCTGTGAAACTACGGTTCGACAGAACAGCTCAAATTTGCATAAGTAAGTTAAAGGAAAAGTTCACTTCCAGAACAAACGTTTACATATAATGTACTCACCCCCTTGTCATCCAAGATGTTCATGCACAAAAATTATTTTTTTTGTTCTTTTTAATCTCAAATACTCGTCTTGTCTAGCCCTGTGATGCGTATGTGTACTTTGCGTAATCCGGGTCAATACAGATAGGGTAAACTGAAAAAAATCCCATCTCATTTTTTCCTCCAACTTCAAAATCGTCCTACATCGCTGTTTTACCTTTTTTTGTAAAGGCCGTTTGACCTTCTTTGCATTTTCACTTTGTAAACATTGGGTCAGTACTTCTGCAGCGATGTAGGATGATTTTGAAGTTGGGGAAGAAAATGAGACGGGAGTTTTTCAACCTACTGAGATAAGATCCTTTAGATTTAGAGCCCTTTGAAGCTGCATTTAAACTGCATTTTGGACATTCTAACTCACAGGCACCATTGAAGTCCACTATATGGAGAAATCCTGAAATGTTTTTCCTCAAAAAACGGAATTTCTTCTTGACTGAAGAAAGAAAGGCCTGAATATCTTGAGAGGTAAACACCTCCTTTAAAATAGCATGGCTGCATCAACAAATGCATTTTCTTTAATCACTTTTGCATTTGTTAACACCAACGGATAGGTTTAGGGTTGGTTTTGGTGTAGGGGACATTTCCCACACGATATAGCATTAACATTTAGCGACACTACCTGGATATTTGAACTCTGAACAGCCGCAATAGGTACCTCAAATTTATATAGAGACTTGTGTTTTCACTGGTTTGAATTGAATATTGTGACAAAGTACAGTCTGGTCTGAACCTCATCAGGATCAAAAAAATAAAAATAAAAATAAACATCATACACACTCACACAGACACATACTGTACACAAACACTGCCAGTGTCAAAAAAAAAATTAAATTCACTCTCTACACTTTGAGCTACATTTAAAAGTCCTTCAACACTTTTAGTTCAACTTCATCGTATATCCTCTTTGCCTGAGGAGAGAGTAATAGGGACCACAGAAGGAGAGAGATAACAGAGAGAGAGAGTGAGAAACAAGGATGGGGATGTACTCTGCTCGCTCCAAATCAGACACCCTTAAGATTCAAGTTATGAATAATTTACAGGTCCTTTACTCTCTTCACGTAACCTGAGACTCCTCTAAAGCACAGCAGCACTGCTCAGGTGTCAAATCTCAGCAGCACATGCAGCAGAGGGTGACAACTACAGTATGTTACAGTATGTTAGATTATGGAAATCCATGCAAAACCATGAGAACAACTGTAACTAAACCCATTAAAAGATTTTTCGAAGTTGTAAATAAACTAAAGATTACTGGAATATGCTTTGCAAGAAAATATGGTTTCAGTCTTTCTACTTCAGAAACTCATGTTTAATTCAATGTGTTACTTTTTGTTGTTGTAGTTGTTGTTGCAAAATTTCTAAGCAATTTCTGTGAAGAATGTTTAAAAATAAATCCTACACCATTTTATATATATATACAGAGGTCGCATTAACCAAACATTCTCTGTCAATGATGGAATTTTTTTTATCAGTGACGGAAAAATCTGAAGGCTGTCCGTCATTTTGACGATTACACTGAGGGTGATCTATTGTAAAATTGTAGCTGTAATTCCCACCCATGTCCAGTTGGTGGCGAGTGCACTCCAGTGTAGCAGCAGAGCGCTGGATCCAAAACAAAAACGGAACTGTCACGAATGTTTTCCTATGTATTTGATTACGCACAGGCGAGTACACAGAAGCTACAATGATCTATCACACCACATTAAAGAGCACCAAAACTGTATTTATTGCTTGAATTTCCCAATGAAATGGACAGAATTTGAAATCTGAGACTTTGTTTTATATCACAAGTAACACAAAGCCTAGCCTATTGCTATTTTTTGGAAGGAAGACGCACTATGCCATGTTTATTCATCAGCATAGACCAAAAGATCGATTGTGATTTGAGAATAGATTTTGGTTCATTAAAATGAGAATGTATTAAAATCGAGAAATCGTGTTTGTTTTTGTTTTTTCGTTTACCCAGCCCTAGCATATTTTGTTGTTTTTAAACACTTCGCTGTCGCCCTGTAGGTTCATGATTAAAAATGAAAATGTGAACAAAAATAATTCAGCATTGCTCAAAACCAAACCAAAACCATGGTTATATATATATATATATATATATATATATATATATATATATATATTAAACAAAAAGGGGTTTGCACNCTCAAAACCAAACCAAAACCATGGTTATATATATATATATATATATATATATATATATATATATATATATATTAAACAAAAAGGGGTTTGCACAACAGATTTGTGATGTTATTATGTTATTATGGTTTCAGGAGTAGTTAATTTTTCCAAAAAGGAGAAAATTTAGTTGTACGGAAAACACAACCAATGGCGTGAGTATGGGGCAGGACTATCCATTTGCACAACTAATGGCTGACAGGTGTCTAAGTGTTCTGAAACCTGTCTGGAATCCATCATTATTTTACCAAAAATGTGCAATGTTATTCAAAAAATATTGTATTACGAAAACATTATTGCAGTTTGAGCTCCAGTTTCATAAAGGTTTCACTGCAGTTTCCTTAAATTTCAAACCAAAACATTCCAAAAAAGCCAATCTTTCTGTTCTACATGCTGATTTATAGCTTCTAAGCTGAGAACATTGACCGCCGGTAAATTCAGACCTGACCTATCAGTTTAGCACAAGGACACTACATTCTGGATTTGTCCCCATAACCTCAGCACTCTTCTGGTTACCATGGCAGAATGAGAGGGGTGATGGGTAAAGAATCATCACACTCTGCTGTAACATTCCACTCCAAGCCAAAGATACAACAACAACATACACACACACACACACACACACCGGGCTTGGGAATTACCAAGGGTTTTGGACAACAAAATGACACCAAAATTAACAAAAATTCCCCACAGATTTAAGTTGGCAATTAAGCCCTGCACAATTAAGCTAAATATAACAACGGTAACATTTAAAGTGAAATGCAAAAGCGTCACATTATATTTAAATCTGCTCATGTTAAATCAAAGACTTTCGTTACTCATTTTTTAAATATAATTCTTTCCCAGTTAACATAAAAGTTTTGTTCTCCATGCTACTAAGAAAACCAATGTGAAGTATTCTTTATTTATAATGGGAAAAAAATATATATTTATTGACATTGATAAATTTTTATTGTATATGGGTCATTCTATGAAAATGTCAATTTTCCTGTCCCTAGCCAGAAATATTACACTTGAAAAACACTTTAGGGTTATAGTTTCTTTATATTTTAAATTGAAACAATATGCTTTTTGAACAACTGCACATTCTTGAGGCATTAGTGTGGCAATATTTGTTTTTAAATTAATTATATAGAATTCCAAGCACCACAAAACCGCTTGTCCCCACAGCCATGTACTATTTAAAATACAATAATGTATTCATAATTATCAAATATATGATGTAAATAGCAAAAAAACGAAATGCTCAAAAAACATTATAAAATATATAATAAAAGTAGTGGTCCCCTGGAGTTGTCACTGGTGTTACTGTTTAATAAAAAATAGTTTATTTTAAAATAAAGAAATCACACTAATGACATCACTTGACTTCCTTCTTCCTATTTTCTAAAGATCTATGAAAAATGCCCATGTTCAGTCCACTGTCTCTTTTCTGTTATCAGAAATTTTCTAATTTTTCTCATGATTTCATATGAAGCTTTTAGTTGAAGTCACTGGTGTGACCTACTTTATTGTTAGGGAATTGTAAAAAAAAAAAAAAAACTAGAATACAAATGGATTAAACTACTTAATTTAGTGAGCATACCATGACTGTCAACATCTGGTTTGATACCTTGCAGCAGCCATTTTGTAAAATGCATTTTGCATGAAAATTGTCACTGGTGTCACCAGGACTTTTTTTCTATCACAATAAATAAATAAAACAATCTCCTTATTTCTTGCATTTTCATTATTTTTCTGTAACTCTGACATGTGCTGGAAAACCAAAAAAACAATAACAACAACAACAAAAAAACAGAGAAATAATATTTCATATAAACTTTTAATATTGCCAAAGAAGGTAACACCAGTAGGAAGGTAACACCGGTCATTTATTCATAATGTCAAAAGGTAATCTAATATATAATCTAATATAATAAACGTTAGAAAAAGAAAAAAAAAGAAAACATTTTGCCATACCTAAAGTGGACATTTCTGTAGAATGATCCCTATAGTATTCTGATTCATTGAAATAATTAAAGTTAAATTTATATTTAAAGGGAACCCCAGATATTAAGACCTCTATGACTTTATATAAATGTAAATGATGTCTCTTACTGAAATATGTAGTAGAAAACCCATGAAAGTTTCACATCGTTTTATACATATTTTGAACCATGGGAGCGATGCCATTATTTTGATGACGTAAAATGGTTGCACTCTGTGAATGACTGGCGCTACCTGCTGCTATTTTTACCACAACACAACTCTGAATACACATCTCGGAAAATAAAATACTGATACGATGCCACATTGTGTGGCTTTTGGTTGTAATTTTCAGTTCGAAGGGCAACAAGAGAAGCGATGTAAGTCTTCACTGCTTTCCTAGCAATAAGAAAAGGAGAAAAGAATGGTAAGATGCCTGTGGACGAATGAAACTTCCTAAAGACCCGCATTTTCATTCTCTCCACTTTAGTCTTGATCCCTTTGAGGCTTTTAGTAGACTACAGCTATTGAAGGAGTTTCTCAGCGCAGATTTCCGGGGCGTTTAGACTCCTTACGGGAAAAGAAAAATAAATAAATAAATAAATGGTACAGCATTTGGTTTAAGCCTACACATACGCATTGCCACCTTTAAGCTTTTTTTCACTAGCTGTGGTCATCATATTATTATTTTTTTTTTTTTCAAAATTGTGTTGCGGTAAAAATAGTAACAGGTAGTGTAAGTAGCTCACTGAGTGCAAACATTTCATGTCATTAAGATAATGTTGCCCCCATAGTTCAAAACATGTATAAAATGATGTGGATTTTTTAAATAACGTTATTTTCTTCTACATATTTTAGTAAAACACATCATTTATGTTATATTAAGGTGTACAATTCTTAAAGTCCCTCTGTAGTCAAACTTTTTATCCATTAAAACTGATCTTTGATCATCAAAATTACATATTCAAATGTTTTTTTCTTGTAAAAATATTTTTCTCATGCCTTAAAACAGCTTGAATGTAACTCTCTCCTTGCCTCATTTACTATACGCGGATGTATGAATATGCAAATTAGCCCCGCCCCCACGCAGTCACACCAACCAGAGCCCCCGATCAACTAACTGAACTATAGCCAACGCGATATAATGGCGAAACACGGACAACGACTGATAAAACTAAAATTATGTTTTTACTAGCGGACAACTACCATGGATACTGTAACATTTGTTAAAGTTACTTACTTGACGATGCTGTGCCTTCAAAATGCCTCGAAGGCTCGAAAGCAGCCTAGTTTGGGATTCCAGTTCGCGCCCGCGAGCACATCGGAGTAAAGTCCAGACGGCAATGCGGGAGAGGTGCGTCTCACTCCGGGCTACTTTTACACTGTTGCCGCAGGTTATTTTTCAAGTTAGCGGTTAGCGCCTAGCGGTTGTGCTCTATTTAATGCTCTATATGCTCTATTAAAGGCACTATTTAATATTTGGTTTTGTGCTGATCATGCTATTGGTATATTTTGCATGCTAATGGCAATCTATATTGACGTGATTGGTTACTGAAGTTTGTGACGTAGCAAAAAAAGGGCTGTTTCAAACCGCATTTCTGGGACAGCCTTTGAGAAACTACAGTTTTAAGGAGAAAATACACAGCAATGGTGTTGACTAATGGACTAGCACATGGCTTGTCTAAAAGCATATTAAAAACACCACATAGACAAATAAACAACATAAATTTATTTTCACTACCGGGGGACTTTAGTATGTGGGGTTCCTTTTAAATATTTGACATAAAAGACAACACAGTTACATATAATAAGATAATCCTAAAAATTAACCTTACAAACGTTAAAGTCATTGAAAACCCAAGGGCTCATTTCTGTGCCTGACACACATACACATAAACTGAAACATTTTTAATCTAGAGCCAATTCAAGAACCCTACACGGCACAAAGCAATTCAATACAATGTTTTTTTTGCTGAACCAAAGGGCCTGTGAATAAAGAACCTTTATTTTTAAGATCTGATGCTTCTGGCTTGACTTTCGGGATTACAGGCATGCTTGATCAGACAAAAATGACAGTCTGAAGATATATTTAGACAAATTTAAAGTGTGCAAATTAAGGAAAGTGCATACATACATACATACATACATCCAAATTGCTTGTGGGCTAACATTGTTTCAATAGCCCATGAACAAGCTGGGAACAAAATTTGATCAAACCAGATGAGCCTCCATCTGGGGTGACGTGCAAACTGTTCATGAACACTCATACTTTATTCAGCAGTGCTACGTTCCAATAAAATAATGAAAAAGTTCAAAGGAAAACGCATCATATGAGATTTGTTCCTGTTGTGCGAAAGCTATGGTACAAATATAAAAACATGTGACAAGGCAAAAAGCTATTTTGAGCGTTTGAAGAAAGTTATCAAGGCAGAATATGCACACAGACACCCATACACAAACACACTGTCACAAGTATGGCAGCAGGTCATCTCTGAATGGCTTGCCTTTAGGGTATGATGGGTAAACAGAAGCCCATTTTGCATAAAAGTGCAAATAACTGGTCATATTAACAAATGACTTTCGCCTTTGAGTAATAACTCAAAGCAAACATCAATATCAAATATCAAGTCATTAACATGTAAGTGACTGCAATCACAAGCTTAATGGTGGGACTGTAGAAAGGGTTTGTCTAAAAGAAAGGTTATCCATCTTCCAATAACTCCTAAATACATGGATTTTTATGTGTAAATAGGTCATGTATTATATCTGAACACATTACGACATTAATAATAATGCATTTAAAATGTGTATTACTCATTATGCACATGGCAGTTGCAGAATGTGGTGCAAAATATCTGCCAATAGGCTCAGAAAAATCAACTTAATTCAAAGGAAAAATCAAGTTTCATTCCCACCGACAAATTTGTTCTAGTTTAAAATATAAACATGCAATTTTCACCACTTTCAAAACTGTTTTATGGAGCTTTGGTCTACTGAATGTCTTTTTTCATAAAGAAGTTTCATCACCTAAACAATCAAAATATTAAACAACAGTACAGTCCATTGAACTTCTGTCATATCAGCTTTGATTTCACTCTTGTCAAGAGTTAAATATGGCACTACCCTGACTAAGCTCTCACATCTACCGATAGCGCTCTTGAAATGTCCCTCCAAACACACCTGCTGATGATGAAATGGCATTCTCCCAGCATGCATCCAACCAAGGCTGAATTAACAAAACCAGCAGGGTTCATGCAGAAGGCAAGGGTGTACATTTCAAACACTTTTTCATACATATATCCAATTTGTGTCTCCTTTCTAACTTCTGCAGGTCAGAACATCACCTTAAATAGCTGAAAACAGCTTCCACATT
>JAHKKF010517367.1:0-13369 GCA_019740295.1 Labeo calbasu | reverse complement strand
TCACTTTGACAGATTACACTGAGGGTGATCTATTTTAACTTGTAACTGTAATTCCCACCCCTGTCCAGTTGTAGGCGAGCGCGCTCCAGTGTGGCAGCAGAGCACAGGATCCAGAACAAAAATGAAACCATCACAAATCTTTTGCTATGTGTTTGATTACGCACAGGCCAATACCCAGTTTTAAGCTACAGCGGTCTATCACGCCGCATTAAAGAGCGTCAAAATGGTATTTATTGCTTGAATTTCCTCATAAAATGGACAGAAGTTGAAATCTTTTTCACATCAAAAGTAATAAAACACAAAGCTTAGCCTATTGCAATTTCTTGGATGGGAGGCGTGTGAACATCGTGGCAACAACACAAAGTACCTCATGTGAGAAACACTTAAAGGAGAAGTCCACTTCCATAACAATTTACAGATAATGTACTCACCCCCTTGTCATCCAAGATGTTTATGTCTTTCTTTCTTCAGTCGTAAAGAAACTATGCTTTTTGAGGAAAACATTTCAGGATTTTTCTCCATATAATGGACTGATATGGTGTCCCGAATTTAAATTTCCAAAATGCAGTTTAAATGAGGCTTCAAATAATCCCATATGTGGTTGTAAACGATCCCAGCTGAGGAATAAGGGTCTTATCTACCGAAACGATCGGTTATTCTCATAAAAATACCACAATTTACACACTTTTTAATGTCAAATGCTCGTCTCGTCTTACTCTCCCTGAACTCTGTTTTTGTTCCTGACAGTTAGGGTATGTCGAAAAACTCCCATCTCACTTTCTCCCTCAACATCAAAATTGTCCTATATCGCCGTTTTACCTTTTTTGTTAAAGATGTTTGATCTTCTTTGCATGTTCACTTTGCAAAGACTGGGTTGGAACTTCTGCAGTGATGTAGGATGATTATGAAATGATTTTTGAAGTTGAGGGAGAAAATACGATTGGAGTTTTTCAATATACCCTAAACGTTTTGAGCCAGAATACACAGAGTTCAGGAAGATAAAGACAAGACAAGCATTTGACATTAAAAAGTATATAAATTGTATTATTTGTATAAAAATAACCAATCATTTCTTTACAACTGAAGAAATAAAGACATGAACATCTTGGATGAAAAGGGGATGAGTACATTATCTGTAAATTGTTGTTCTGGAAGTGGGCTTCTTTAACATAACACGTAACTGTGCACGTAACTACCGTAAATTAAGCAAGCTAATATGCATAGGTCACGAAGTGTTGGCGCAATAACACATTAGCGGACCGGAGGGAATATGTAATTTTTTCCAGAAAACATCTTGCACAAAATGAATTCAAGCACTTTCACCTGTATATGCATGTTTATTTTCAAAAACTTTCCAGGGCCTTGAAATTTATTTTTCAGATTCACAAACTTTCAAGGACCCGTGGGGAACCCTGTGATACCTAGTTCGGCACACTACCTTTCAAACAATGACAAATACAGCCCTCAAATATTCAACAGATACAAATATTAGAATAGCTACATGATTGCGCATTTTAATTGCACTATAAAAATCAGTAGATGTTGCTTAAAAAAAAAAAAAAAAAAAAAAACTTGCTTGGATCAACGCAATAAACTAATAGTGCTGTGTGTAAATCCATTGTTCTGACTGAAGGATTTTCCGTGATGCAGAGAATACAGACCTATGGTTAAGAAAAAGAGCCCACTGATATTTATAGGTGATCCTGAACCACAAAACCAGTCGTAAGTAGCACCAGGTATATTTGTAGCAAGAGCCAACACACTGTATGGGTCAAAATGATCCATTTTTCTTTTACGCCAAAAATCATTATGAAATTAAGTAAAGATCATGTTCCATGAAGATATTTTGTAAATTTCCTACTGCAAGTAAATCAAAACTTAATTTTTGATTAGTAAATTGCATTGCCAAGAACTTAATTTGGACAACTTCAAAGGTGATTTTATCTGATTGCTGATCCTACCCTATAACAAACCAGGCATCAATGGAAAGCTTATTTATTCAGCATTCAGATAATGTGTAAACCTCAATTTAAAAAAAAAAAAAAAAAAAGACCCTTATGACTTTTTCTGGTCCAGGGTCACATATGCCTATTACGCAGTCCATTATAACAATCTCACTGATTTACCATCAGAATTTCATCTTACATTAACCATATTAGAAACTGCACCAGATTGCATATTTTTGCTCACTTTGGGCCTCAGAATAACTCTCTTCTCTCCCTCTCTCAAATATGACCTCCATGTTCTCCTATATCATGTTTTCAGGAGTGTTTTTTTAGGAAAATAAAGCTATGAATTCATTATTTCTGAAACTGAAATGAACAAACTCTGATAACCAAGCAAAAAAAAAAAAAAAAAAGTTCAGTTTTCAATAAAACGTGTAAAAGTCAGCAGTAATGTTTATAAATGCTATATGGACACATTTGTCTACAAACTGACTTTAAAACCAAGTTACCTTGTAAGCAGAGGTCGCCTTAACCGAAAACTGTCCGTCATTGACAATTTTTTTTCCACCAGGGATGCAAAAAAAATCTGAAGGTCGTCCGTCACTTTGACAGATTACACTGAGGGTGATCTATTTTAACTTGTAACTGTAATTCCCACCCCTGTCCAGTTGTAGGCGAGCGCGCTCCAGTGTGGCAGCAGAGCACAGGATCCAGAACAAAAATGAAACCATCACAAATCTTTTGCTATGTGTTTGATTACGCACAGGCCAATACCCAGTTTTAAGCTACAGCGGTCTATCACGCCGCATTAAAGAGTGTCAAAATGGTATTTATTGCTTGAATTTCCTCATAAAATGGACAGAAGTTGAAATCTTTTTCATATCAAAAGAAATAAAACACAAAGCTTAGCCTATTGCGATTTCTTGGATGGGAGGCGTGTGAACATCGCATGGCAACATACAACACAAAGTACCTCATGTGAGAAACACTTAAAGGAGAAGTCCACTTCCATAATTTACAGATAATGTACTCACCCCCTTGCCATCCAAGATGTTTACGTCTCAACTGAGTTTTCAATAAAACGTGTAAAAGTCAGCAGTAATGTTTATAAATGATTGGGTCGCAGCAACCGCTATATGGACACATTTGTCTACAAACTGACTTTAAAACCAGTTTAAAAAAAAAAAAAAAAAAAAGGAGGCGGCATTTTTTTGTAAAAAGTCAGTCATGTTTCATTTGATTACAGGATTACAATTTCTGTATTTACAATAATAATAAAAAAAACTATTCAAATACATGAATAAACCCAGGCAATATGGGTTTTATTTTCACAACATAAAGAAGAAAAAAAGAAAAAAAACAAAAACATAACCGCAACCATTTACAAGCAAACTGATGGCCTTTGACTGACCCACTGTCCACTGTGACACTGGAACACTGACATGACCAACAGGTGGGTGAGGATGGAAGAATGAGTTTCCATTCGAAAAAGTCTGCTATTAAATTTACTGGTGCAATAATATCACAAGAGTCTCTGTTCAATCTGAGCTTGCCTCAGCATCTTTAGACTTTTTCTTTTTCTTCTTCTTTGCACTCTCTGTAACCTGTGTAAATATGAAAAAATAAATAAATAAAAACAGCCTTAACACTGAATGAAAACATCCCACATCTCTTATTTTGCATTTCATCCAAACCAACCATCAAAAGTGCTCCAAGCCCTGCTCACCTCAGTTTCTTCCTGTGCTGGAGCCTCCGCTGCTGCCTCTTCTGCAAGCTTCAATTTCTTTTCTTTCTTCTTTTTCTTCTTCTCCTTCTTGAGTTCTTCTTTTGTCATTGTGCCCTGAGCAGCTGCCGCATCACTTTCGCTTCCGCTCTCATCTCGCTTCCTCTACAAAATCAAGGATAGCGCTTGTTATAACTCTGTGTTAATATGAAAAAAAGTGCAAATTTATCCACGCACTTCAGAAATCATACCTTTGATGCCGTCTGACCAGCCTCTTCAATCTTTTTCCCCTTCTGTGTGCTAGGAGAAGAAAAACAATCAAATTAATTTTTGTTCCAAATCCATACGGCTCACAAGTCTGAATAAAGCGTGAAAGGGTTTGTCCACAGATCTCAGTGGAGGTCAGGCACGCTGCAGACAAAACTGGTTTGAGCAATATTTTTCCCCCTGATATTTAAGCCCTTTTCCTTGGGTTTTGTAATAGCTGGTCCACTGATGATTTGCACCATCTCGTGGGCGCTTTAAGAATCGCATCCAAGTCCACCATGACAGATGAAAGTGTTCAAATGTACTTTAATCTGTGTTATGTAATTGCTTGACATGTACTTTAAGCTTGATGCTAAGAAACATACAAACTCACAGAATCACCACAGTTGCCAAGACAGTCGACTCTGCGCATGTTTTGAGCTTCTCGATGTAGGACATTCACGGGTTGCGTTTTTTGGGGCTTATTTCTAGGGCTGCAGATTTAACGCACTAATCTAGTATGATTAGTTATGGGAAAACATTTAAATGAACATCACTGCATCTACTAATGCTGATAAACGATGCAGGACGACCAATTGTGGGATGTAGCCTATGAATTAAGTTATATGCCCTAAAATTCAAGATATGATGTCAAAAACGCTCCTATATGGGTTTTTAGAGCCGTTTTCCCCCTAAATAGCTGCTTGATTGCAAAAGCGATTTATACAACAACTCAAACGTTGAGGTTAATTTTAGATAATACTGTCAATATTGCCCTTTTTCTTCCATTTTGCCAATGAGAATAGTTTTACACAGTGGTGTTATATTACTGAATGAATCCATTTTATTAACTTCTGTAATTCAATAATCAGTGATTCATTCATAAAGACATCTGCTTAGTTTCTAAAAGAATCGGCTATTTCAACATTTGTTTTATCAATGACTGAACGACTGAAAAGATATTAAGGACGTGACGAGATCTTGCGGGATCTGATGCGTCTCGCGAGACCAGTCGGATCTCACGAGATCCCGTGACTATATCCTTGCAAAACATTTTGCAGTGTTTACATTAGAGCTGCACCATTAATCCTTAAAAGATCAAAATGGAGACCTCGATTCAAACACCCACACAAACTTATTCCTGAAAGACAACAATTTAGCTATGTCTATTATGACGGTTTCACATTGTGATTGTCAGTGGAGCATGAAAAGCACGTTTTGTCGCTGCCTGTGCTAATGAATCAGAGGGTCGACCATCATTACGCTACCAATGTGAACCTGTCATTCACTGATATGGGCAGCGACTAAACACGCACTGCTCGCGCTCCACTGACGTTTTACGATGTCGAGAACGAAGCCATCCCAAATACACGGTCTGAAAAATGTTATGGCCAATGAAGCATTGAGAGTTTAAATTAATATCTAAAGCTACTTTTTGTAATGTCTATTCAATGTTTTTACAACAATGACTTGAAAATCATCTTTTGCTTGCCACCCATATGACTATCTGCATAACTCATTTACTGTGTGACGTTTCTGTTCTGCTTAAATAAACACTGTGGTGTTAAAAGCAATAAAGGCTCTGTTTTCCAAAATGGAGCAGTAATTTGTACTAGAGATGCATGTATTAACGACTACATAACTCAAGCCACAAAGTAACATTCATTCCCTGCCAGTCAATATTGACATTTGAAGTAATCTGATCATGCCATTATAAGGTGCTTTTAATGCAACAGGAAGAAACTCCTTCAACTGCATTGAAACAATTAACAAAAATTCTGCATTTCCTATCTGAAAATGCACTATAGTTATTGTAGCTGCTGTTGTGCTTTTTTATAATCCATAAGTAAACCATAATATCAGCACAGATGCAAGTGTACCTGTAATCTACGTAGCTGTCTTTCCAGTCTGCAGGGGTGCTGCCGTTGGGTTTGCCATGTTTGTCTAGAAGTCCTTTTTGGATCATCATTTTCTTCTGACTAGCCTAAAAAAATACATCTCTTTTAAAAAAATACTAGTAAACACTGAATTCACCAATAAGCTGTGTGATTTCTCTGAACGCTTCTCACCTTCGGTCCAAGGCCCCATTTGCGTGGATACGTGTCTCGCTCCATAATGACCCTCTTGATTTTGGCTACAACACCATGATCGCATGTGGATATGACAGCCGTAGTCATCAGGGCAACCGCTGTGAAAAAAGTCAAATTAATTAAAATTTGCAAAAAGACATGCGGCTGTAGCTTAGCCAGTATTTCGCATAACCATCAGTCCAGGGTGATAGATAGAAAGTCATCTTTGCAGTAATGCTAATGCAATCTATATTCGCATCATGTGGCTTAGAATGGTGCATACTGGGGTTGAGAGTTATTTATAACATCTACCTGTACAAATGGCTTCTCCTTTAGTAGTTATAACAACTATGTCTTGATTCACTTCTATGCCATCTTCATACCGCAGGACGCCTGGTAACATGATCTTAGCGCCGTAACATATAGCGTTCACCTGTTACAAAACAAGCATCATTATACCGGGCGACTTCATAACTGGTCTGGAATGTTGAATTGCACAAACAAGTTTTCGTACAGCGCTGTCCTTCATGACGATCCGTTTGTGTGAAATTAGGAGTTTTTCCAGAGGGAAGATCACTCTCCTCAGGTAAGTCTCATCTTTGTTGTGGTCAAACTGCCACTGGGCGTCCAACACGTCATGCATGGTCACCAGATTATCCTTGAAGAAGCAAACACTGCTATCAGCCAAGCCAACGAAAAAGCTTTTTATATAGCCATGATCCTTCATTTTTTGACATTTAAACCGACTCAACAACCTTTGCAGTTTACGCAAGTAAATACTACATTTATTCATGCAATTTAATACTAGAAGTCATAGATTAGAATTTAATGTAGGCTGAAGTTTGTTGAAGGTGGTCAAAGCATAACCACTTCATGTTTCCATTATCACCCAGCCATTTTCTTTACCAAAGATTAATTACCAGAACTGGGGAGAAAGCCCAGAACTGAACTCAACACTTTGGATCTGCAGACTTCGGCGATTTCTTCTCGACGTACCTTTTCACCCAGCACACCGGAGCGGACTCTTCGCAGCTCTTGCATCTGACCGCCGACTCCCAGCAGCAGACCCAGATGAACACAAAGAGTTCTAATGTATGTGCCCGCTTCACAGCTCACCCAGAAAATACCTGCACATCAATTGAGAACATACAATTACTCAAAAGCTTGCACTTTGCAAACAAAGCCATTATAGAGCATGAAAGCCATCAGTTAAGGGTGATAGATAGCTAGTCATCTTTGCACAGAGTGCTAATGCAATCTACATCACATCATGTGGCTTCAGAATAAGAGTCAACATGAAACTGCATCCACAATAGGTCTGGGAGATACGATTGAAAACAATCACGATATTTTCCATATCACACACTGCTGAGCGTTATCACTATAATCACTAATTTTTAGTGTTGGGGGAAGTTACTTTTAAAGGTAACTCCATAAAGTAACTAATGCTGTTACTTAATTGCACTGTATGAAAAGTAATCCATTATGTTACTTCCACAAAACAATCACCTAGACTGGGCTCGCTTATTCATTTCTTAATAAAAACCCCAAAGTTATTTTTGGCAACTGTAAAGGCCCTTTATTTGAAAAGGCAACAGATTTTGTTGTTAACTTAAAAAGTAACGAGTTACTTTACTAGGTACATGAAAAAAGTAATCTCATCACTTTACACATGTAACTTGTAATGCATTACCCCCAATGCTACTATTTTTATTTTTTGTACACTTATTAATGAGGAAAGAAATGCTTTCCACATGTTTCTTAGACCTTGAAAATGAAAGAAAACGTAACTTGTTCTTCACAATTAAACTTTGCAGATTAGCGACCTCTTCATTTAAGGCCCTTTAAAACCTTTTCAGGTTTTTTTCTATATTGTGTTTGTTTTAACAAAGCTTTTTTTTTTTAAATGACACAATAGAACCATTAATTAAAAAGGATGAAAAATATATTGTTAATATACTGTTAATATAATATAATATAATATATATATATATATATACATTTTTTGCATATTTATACCATTCTGTAAATGTAATTATGGTAACACTTTACAATAAGGTTTATTAGTTACCATGAACTAAAAATGAATGCATAAAAACATTTATATTTACAATATTTAAATTTTCTGGTTATCAAAAGAAGGCATGAAATATAAATTAAATTTATCTTTTAAATCAAGTCAAAATTTGGCTAAGTTACTATTAAAATCAAAACATGAAAAAGTGTGATTATTCCTTATTACATAAAGTTTTAACAATTTTAGTAATATAGGCGTAGCACTAGTAGTATTACACACATTCAATCAAACAGTAGTAATATACGTCTTCAAGTTAAACTGAACTTTTTACGTGAATATGTATATGATGTGATGATAGTTTCTCTCAAAATAAATGGTAAAACGCTCATGACGAAAGTTCAGAGCAGTTCTGGAAATGTTGCTCATGTATTAAATGTCCTCATTTGGCAAGACGGCAGACACTGAAATCACAGCGAGTGCCACGTGCACTTCAGTCTTGTGCATCTGCGCCATTCACACACACAAGAGAAACGCAGAATGTGAACAATTCATATTTAAGTAAATCTTTTCACTTAATGTTTAGAGATACTAGTCCATGTCACAATTTGATTTAAGTGTAATGACCTACTTTTGATTAACTAATTTCATGTTATACAGTAAATTCCATTTGTATGAACTGATTCCGTTCCTGTTTTTCACAACACGGAAATCATAGGGGCCCTACACAAATCAGCAAAAACGCCCAGAGATCATCTGAAAAATGAAAAATCGTATCACCCAGCCTTATTTTTATAAACAGTAAATAATAGAAATAGGGTGCAGGTTTCATGATGACTTAAAAACCTTTTAAAAGTTTCTACCTAATCGTCTCTCTTGATCGTATTCAATAAGCTTGCTCTCATAGATAGTTCGCACTCGCAGTTGGCGCTTCACAGCAGCGATGAGCGGAGGCCTCTGGAACAAGGCTCCTGTCAAACACTCCAGAGCCTGCAGGGAAAAGCACAAAACATTGAAAAATCTCTCTGTCAGACTTCCTGTAGCCAATTACGGTCACACGGGGAGCACATGTACGTGTTCAGAAGTGTCAGCTCTTCTTTGGTGAAACCAGGCCTACCAAACCTGCATGAGCCTCCAGATCAGCGGCTGCAGCAGAACGCTACAGCAGAGAGCAGGAGACCAGAGAGAGAGGAGGCCCGGAGACACTCAGAGAATGGATAAAACACATTCATCATCGCACATACAACGAACCGCCGTAACCAACATGGTGGCACAAGTGCTTAGAATATCCCTTTGTCTCAATTCCGCACATCGACATCAGTTTGATATAATCTACTTTTACATGTGTTTTTTTTTTTTTTTTTTAAATAAAGGAATAATATACAGACAAAAAGCACCTCTTTTTTAAAATTAAAATAAATACTGCTTGATCAATTACCAAAGAAGAATGTCAAAAGCATTCAGGAAAATAAGATTATCAAAGTGATAAAATATTGTGTTGCAAAAATGAGTACACCCTCTTGAAAGTTACTAAAAAAAATAAATAATAAATAATAATAATAATAATAATAATAATAATAGTGTAGGTTTAAGGCAATTTGATCAACAGGTAAGTATATTGAAAACTTTTAAAGACAAGTAATTTCCTGACTATTAAAAGTGTTATATAGCCTACTGAATCACACTCAGACTTAATGCTGGAAACCAGACATGCATGGTTGTTGTCACCACTAAAATTACCTACTGTAGCCAAAGCACAAACTCATTTAACCTCTTTTCCAAGGCCCATAGTTACAAAATAAAGACTTTTAGGAATTCATACTCTGGTCTCAAGAGACCAAGTCAACTTCAGATCCAAAAAGCATCAAAAATGTTATGGTGTTGCTAGAGGAGGAGTACAGCGAGAAGTCCTGGTACCCTCAGTGACACTCAGTAGTAGTAAAGCGCTTATATAGGGACATACGAGTGCTGAAGGTGTGAGGAAATTGTGCTTTATCAGTACGGTCATGAATTTTTTTTTTTCAGCATGACAATGAAGATACTTATTCTCCCAAAGTGAAAATCCTTCACTGGACATGTATTGCACCCAATCTTAACACTTAAGCACCTACTCTATGGGTGATTCTGCAGAGACGAGCTGAGCAAAACTCCCCATTAAAAAGCAGGGCACTTAAGCAGGATGTCCTCCAGGAGTTAAACAGGACAGATGTGGTATTTCGTCATGAACTTGTACACTCTGTGCCAAGAAGGGTCAAAGCAATATCCTTAAAGTTCTGGAGGACATACTGAGTACTACAATTATACATTTGCTGAATTAAAATCTAGGGTGCACTCATTTCCACAAACCTTCATTTAAACAAAATTGGCTAATTTTCTTATTTTACAGAGTATTGGCATATATTTTTTGGTTTTATTTAAATATGCATTTAATACATTTCAATTTTGCCATCTTGCCATTAGTGTTCATTAAGAAAATACATCTTTATATTTACTCAGAGGGGGTGTACCCATTTATGCTGTGCACTGTATATATACACAGTCATACTGACCAACATGACTACTTTAAGGCAGAGTACAGTCCTACTTACCCTCGCTAGCTGGTGTTCGTTCTCTAGCGCATTGTGCAGCCGTACTATGCCCACATACTCTTTGCCTAAAAGCAACGGCACAAGAGTAGTAAGGAGAGGCCACTATTTTTACTGTAAGTGTGTGTGAATATTAAAACTCTTGATCTGGAAGCGTTTCTGCGAACCCACCTGCGCTCTGCTGAGATTTGACCAGTCGCGTGGCTCGTTCCACACACACGATCAGGCAGCCTGTGACTTTGGGGTCAAGAGTGCCACTGTGGCCTGTTTTTTCAACACGAAGGATTCTCTTGACCCAAGCGACGACTTCATGGGAAGAGGGGTTGGCGGGTTTGTCCAGATTAATGAAACCAGTCCTGGGTGGATGGATTAAAAAAACCACTTGTAGGAACTCAGAGTACAACTCAAAACACTTGCATTTTTGGAGAAACCATCAGTCAAGGGTGATAGATAGCAAGTCATCTTTGCACAGAGTGCTAATGCAATCTACATCACATCATGTGGCTTTGTGTCAGGCCAAACATTTTTATAACCTCCTAGGGATGTAACGATTCACTCACAACAATTCAAGATTGCCTACCTGACATATTCATGTATGTTCCTCTTGAGCGGATTCGAGCCATGTGGCAGAGGAGTGTAATGAGCCGTCCTGATGTTGAGCTTATCGAAGTTCTGTAGATAAGCAGGTTTAAAGGTCACAACAAGAACACAAAGCAGAAGCAACTATATCAAAACCCAAGCATGCATGTGTGATCAGAAACGTCAATTCGTCTTTGTCAGAGCCGGTCTGACCCCTCGCACCAGCACGTAAGATTCCACCGTGGCCGACCCAATAGAACATTGGACCGGCCGAGCAGAATCAGACAGCTGTAACCCTGCGGACCAGAACGGGCCGCAAGGCCGCTGAGGGAGAGAACCAGCGGCACTCAGCGAATGGATAAACACGTTCATCATGCCACACGTGCGTTTGGGGAAAAGATCTGTGGGTAAACAGATACAGACCTTCAGCAGTAATGGCCATTGAGACGTATCCAAACTTGCGACCCTAGATTCAGGTTTGATGAGGAAGTCTCCACTTTCTTGAATGTCCTGATGGCAACAATTTAAATGTGTTAGAAAGCTGATTTTGAAAGTCACCAACATCTGGTTTGAAATCAGGTAGCGTTGTCATAATACCAAAATTTGGTACTACCAAAAATTCTACAACAAAAAGCTTTTTAGTAAGGTATTTTAAGGCATAATTCTTAAAAACAAGCATCTATGATTGGTCAATTACAGGGTTTCAGCAGGTTTTACGAGGATAAAATTTAAGATGGAAGAGTATGTCAGTACTCTTGACAAGTGAAGAAAGACATGAACATCAAGGAGGCGAGTAGGTTATCTGTAAATTTTTGTTCTGGAAGTGAACTTAACCTTAAATGCCTTAATTTACAGAAAAGCTAATTAAAACTATTAATTAAAAGCAAATATTTAAGAAAGGCACAAATCAAAAGACCATTCATTTTGGAAAATCAATTTTATGTAAACATTTTCTTCCTGTTAGCTAGTCACACATCACATAACAGAAATAGTCACACATCACAGAAATTTGTGCTGATCTATCTACACATGAAAGTTTAAGGCTACATAGTATGTTACTGTTAAAGTGACAAATCAAATATAAATTAATAGTGCATGCATATTTAAAATAAAAGCAATTACCCCAATTTCTCCTTCTGAGAATTTCTTCTTCTTCTTGTCTTTCTTAGCTGATCCAACTGAGGACAAAATAAATCACCGTTACAAGTCATTTTAACAAACTTTTATTTAAGAGAAAGATAAGCAGAATTTAACTGCACACAAAGCTTTGGTTGTAGTTAGCAGTAACTAGCAGAAGACTAGTGAGGCGGAACCACGTGGCGTGTGTGGCCAACACGTGGAGTTTGGCTTACGGTTCTAACTTTCCAAAGTAGTTTAACGTCGCATTATTAACGTTAAAATTACATTTAACCATTGTCACTACATTTCGCTACATTACAGTTACAAGTAGTAAAAAGAAACACGATCACTTACAATCATTAAATGACTGCGATTTTAGGTTTTCAGAAACAGGATATTTAAAGCAGCCTCTGGATTCTGACCACTTACTGCATTCTGTATTTATTAAATTCTTAAACGGGTAAGATATCAGGTGTCCACGCAAGCAGAAAAAAAATTAGTTTCCATAACACTAGCTAACTAATGACAGGTTATTTGTACTGAGGAAACACGCTAAGATTTCCTACTAACGTTAGTTGTAGAAATAATATTCATGATTGCAAAACACATTTCTTAAAGCAGATGTATAAGCATAAGCCTTGCACTTCTAAATGTACCCAGGAATCTCTACCACGCGTATGGCTGAAGTTGAGAACTCATCTATCAATCGGCCTACTTCCACACTTGTTATGCGCATAATATATGTGAATACGAATACAAGGCAAAATACAGCTTAATTTTAAACAACATTACAGATACTATACAAAAATAACGCAGATGCATAAAACATGATCTTACTCTCTGTGTCCGCCATCTTCACTGCTGCGCGCTTCAGAGAAGGCAGCACGTGTGATTGAAAGCGCATGCGTATTTCTCACAAAGGCGGGCTCACATCTCGGGATATGTAGCATCGCGATATTACATAACGTTCACAACGACAAATGTATCCACAGGAGGGCGCAACAAGCTAGGGCCCTTACTAGGGAACTAGAAAATCTCCACTCTCATTTTCTCTGCCTTTTTACTGAAAAATAAAGTTATTTTTACTC
>JAHKKF010517365.1:0-14207 GCA_019740295.1 Labeo calbasu | reverse complement strand
ACAAATGAGCAAATCATAAGAGTATGCTCTTAAAAATAAAGGTTCTTTACTGGCATCGATGATTTAATGAAGAACCTTTAAAGGGGTCATCGGATGCCCATTTTCCACAAGTTGATATGATTCTTTAAGGTCTTAATGAAAATGAATAAACTTTGGTTAAAAATTCTCAATGGTTGTGTAAAACAACACCCTTTTTACCTTGTGAAAATGAGCTCTGCAAAAATCACCCCATTCTGAGGGATTGTTCCTTTGAATGCAAATGAGCTCTGCTCGCCCCGCCCCTCTCTTCTCTCTGTGGAGTGACGAGCCTGTTTACTTTAGCCGCATTTAGTCGCGTTTAGCCACTAAACTTGCTAACTAGCACGTTCTTAGGAAAGGTGATCGCAAAGATTCATTAAAAAAAACCCTTATACTCACTTCTGCTGTAAGTGAAGCTGGATCACGAATGATTCGCGCGAACATAGACGCATTTATATAGATCAGGAGTTGCATTTCCTTCACAAACAAACGTAATCCACTACATCTTCAGCGGCTCAGATGTTGGGAGTAAATGACGACCACTATGTTCATTATTACTATAATGATGTCTAACTTACATCCCTGCTCCGACATCGAAACAATGGAGGTCGGACTGTGACACCTGATCTGAGGTAAGACGCTCATTAATCAACTGTTATGGGAGTGGCCTCTGTCGGCATCGGAGAATGGCTCGATTTATTAATTCAATTAATGGCTCGGATGAATTAAAAACCACTGCATGGATTTTTATCATTAAAGGGCAGATTTGTACATACACTGCCAACACACATTAATGTCCAAACAACATGAAAAAGTGAACTTTGCATCGATGACCCCTTTGAGGTCTATTACACAGAAGGTTCTTTATGGTGGAAAACTGTTATTTTTATTATTACGTTCTTTACATCGAAAGGTTCATTGGGAAACCAAAAATGGCTCTTCTGTGGCATCACTGCAACAACCCTGTTTGGACCCTTTATTTTTAAGCGTACATAGAGCTATAAAATGATCATTTAGTCTTGCAAGAGTTTAATGAGAAACACTTGAGTTTATATTGAGATAGATTTGATCTCTATTTAATATCAACGCTGTCTAGAAGCAATTGAGATACAGCGATCTTATTCTTGATTCCCAGAAGTGCCACGTGCAGCTCTAAAGTGTGCTGTCTCCGAGGAACGGTGCAAACGAGGAAACGAGGACAAGGAAATTTCTTCAATTTCCTGCAATTCATTCTGAAGGTGACCAGTGCATAATTGCTCAGAAACTACATAAAGCTAATTAGCTAAAGCTAATCCTCCAAATCTGGAGCGCAGCGGTGGGTGCCGCGAGTGCTTTATTGCTCTGTGAATGTGAAACTGCAGGGAGGAACGTTGCAGATCTGAGAGGAAGCAAACCAGGAGCAGTGGGAAGATAATAAGCAGACGTCAGAAGAGATTCTCCAGTGTACAATTTTTCACGGTTCACATGAATGCAGCACGTGTGTCTGTGTGATAAACAAATATAAACCTTAAACTGAATCATTTGTATGTGAAATACTAAAATAATTTATGGAACGTTATTTATAAAATAAAATAAACATTTTAATCTTGTTTAAAATTTGCAAAGGATAATAATTAAATGTCACAAATCATCCACTCTTTAATGAAAAAACAAAACAAATCAGGGATTGGGTTTGACTCAGCATTTGGGTTAAATGTTTAACCCAGCCTTCTGGGTAGTTTTATTTAATTCACACTCTGAAAAATGCCTTTTTTTTTTTAACACAAATGCTGGGTTCAGCCCATTGGGTCATTTTATTTGGTTATTTTTAATATTTTTAGAGAAAGGTTGAATACACTAAATTTAAAACTCTACTTTTAAATGTTAAATTTTTTATGTCTAAAATGCTTGTTTAAATGCATGTAATATTGTAAACGATGCTGTATTCACCCAAATAAATTCAATTTGTCTTGTATTTTGTCCATGTGTTCTTGCTTAATAATTTTAATAAGAGCTCATTTAATAATTGTCCATGTGTTCTTGCTTAATAAACTTAATAACTGCATTTAACGCAAGGAGCTGGGTCAAAATAACTCTGCATAACCAGTATTTTTTAGAGTGCAGCTATTGTTTAAAATTACTATATGGCTGGCTTAAATAAACCCAAAATAGATTGTAAATTAAAAATCAAACGCACAATTACAAGAGGCATTAGCAATAATCAAAAGTTTATTATTTATTAATAAGCAATTTAAAAAAATGATTATTGTTGATTTTTCTTTTACTTTAATTATAGAACATATTAATAAATGTTCATTTCCAACCTATTTGGGGTTTATTTTAAGCATGAAATATAGCAATTTTTAAGCAATAGTTGAGTTAAATAAAACTACCCAGAAGGCTGGGTCAAAACAACCTAGTCGCTGAGGTTTGTCCATATTTCACCCAGTGCTGGGTTGTTTTTAACCAAGCATTTTTTAGAGAATCATCTTTTATTGGAAAATTAAACAATATATATTTTTAATTTTATAATTGCCTTAATCTTTTAAATACACTGAGAAGATCAAATCATTGTATAAATGTTCAAACTACATTTTATAAAAACCACCTATCAGTTTCAACAATTTTACATAGTTCATGATAATTATTTGACGCAAATTCATTGACTTTTAAAAGTCAAGTTTTTTTTCAACCAGAAAAGGAGTGGTTTTAAGGCACAAAGTTGTTTTTTTTATTTTCTCTTATAACAAAAACATTTTATTTAAATCCAATCCAGAATTTTCTAAAACTCTATTTTTCCATTATTACCCCTGAGCAGCTTCTGACTGACAGATTCAATTTAATAGTGGAAGTGATGCTTATTATGGTGGGGGGGAAAAGGGTACACTAAAACACATACATGAAAGGTTACGTGCATAAAACTGGGACATAAAAAAGAAGCAAAAGGGCATTCATCAATAAGGATGCAGGGAAGCGCCCGCGTTCACTTCAGACGAAAACAAACCCCCGCTGCGTTCGCGGAAGATTCCCCATCCGTTCTACAAAGTAAGAGCGAAGCGTGTATTTCAGTGAGGCAGGAGGTGCGAGACCAGGAGAATGTGAGTTCGCAGATCAAAGCTGCTCTCCAGCAGAGAGCAACTCATTCAAAGAGCTCAGATATCGACATGACTTAAAATACCTGCTCGAGATGCTCGCTGAGTTGATCTGCTCTAATGAACAGCGGATTATGCCTGAGACGCTGTCAAAAATTCCTTAAATCATCATTGATTTCTGATGTGCTCTCAGCTCCGTGTGAGATTTCAAATTGTTGCTGCTTTAATTTCACTTACAGGCTGACTAAGAGCTGCTCTGAAACACTGCTGATAGTCTGTTATCAACACGCAAGAGGTTTACATGTGAAAAATCACCCACAGAATGCTAGTGCGTAATGGGTGACTGCCAGGGCGTTGCAATGCAATTGCTCAGTGGTAAGTCACTCAGTAAAGTAAAAAGCACACCTCTACTCACAAGACACACGATCTGAGTTACACAACAAAGTTTCAACAACAGGCAAGTTTTGGCAATTGAGTCCAAATCTAAGGACGAACTGTGGCAACTTCTCAAAGATGCTTAATGCAAAGATATTCTCTTCTGCTCACCAAACCTGCATTTTTTTGATCAAAAAGCAAAAGCAGTAATACTGTGAAATATTTTTACTATTTAACTGCTTTGTATTTGAATATAATTTTAAAATGTAATTTATTCCTGTGATCAAAGCTACACTTTCAGCCTCATTAGTCCAGTCTTCAGTGTCACATGACATCATTCTAATATGCTGATTTGCTGTTCAAGAAACATTTTGGTTGCTATCAATAATTAAAATAGTTGAGTACATTTTTTTTCAGGACTTTTTGATGAATAGACAGATCCAAAGATCAGCATTTGTCTAAGATAAAAAGCTGTTTTGTAACATTATACACTATACCATTCAAAAGCTTGAAGTCAGTTTAAATTTTATATTAAATTTTAGAAATGATTGAAATTAATACATTTATTTAGCAAGAACGCATTTAATAAAATAAATGCTGTTCTTTCTGATCTTCTATTCATCAACGAAAACTTGAAAAAAATTCTACTCAGCTGTTTTCAACATAATAATAACAAATGTTTTTTGAGCAGCGAATCAGAATATTAGGATGATTTCTGAAGGATCATGTGACTGGAGTAATGATGCTAAAAACTCAGCTTTGAAATCACAGGAATAAATTACATTTTAAAATACATTCAAATAGAAAACAGTTACTTTAAATAGTACAAATATTTCAGAATGTTTCTGTTTTTGCTGTACCCTGGATCAGATAAATGCAGGATTGGTGAGCAGAAGAGACTTCTTTAAAAAAACATTAAAAATCTTAACTTTTGACTAGTAGTGTATATTTTTTATGGACAAACACATTTTGTACTGAATTTGCTCCCAAAACAACAAGTACAACAAAACACATGCATTATTCAATAGATTTTGTACTTTAAAATAAATGATATGATTAGCATCACATCCTACTCATAAGATAAAATCCTTGTGGAAATCAGTCTTCAAATGGAAAAAATTTATAAAGTACTCTTATTATTCAGAGGGCAACTGAAAACGCTGGCATGAATCTCACTAATTAAGCACTCAACACCTATACTTTAAGCCAGAGTGAAAGAGATGTGTCATAGGAAATTAACTGTACATTGTGGCATAAGGGCACATAATTGGCGAAAGTTCACCTGGGGATTACAGGATGAGTATTAGTGTCATTCTTTACGAGTTTACTCACGCTGCTTTCTTCCGGAGAAAATTCACACATTCTGAATTATTAAAATAGAAGATAAGCTTATTAATAACACAGCATCAGTGGAAATTGCAGCTGGGTGGACAGTTAGCCAGAGCTCATAAAATAAGATATACGACATTCATATTCTTAAGAAAAGAACCTGAGGTTTCATGCTGTGGTTTGTCCCATCATAGACCAATGGCTGGACAAGAATCAAAACACAAGATTTTGGATCTGTCTGCTCTGAAGAGCACTCTAATAAATTTGGTCTTGTTGTTCTTTAAGGACATTACCATTTGAGAATTTGTTTTTGATTTTAGACCATAGCAAATACAATGCTGACACTTCAAACTAATTGGGATGTAAAATCTGCAAGGGGTTTCTATTATGCCATTATAATAAATTCTGCTTCCATACACTTTTTGAGAATCCTTCCTTGTCTCTGAACTTAATAAATGTTCTCAACTCAGCAGAACAGCTGAGTTTTCATTTTGGGAATGAATTGCATTTCTTTGAATTGGCTTCTAAAGTGGTCATGGGAGCTTCAAATTAGATTTTCACAGCATTTTCTATTGCTTTAATTTTGAATGTTTTCTAAGGTATTGCTCATACTGAAGGTTTTTGATCTAAATAAACCCCCAAATATTAGACTTCAGCGAAAAAACTTCAACATTTCTAAAACAAAAAACTAAAGTACATCACTGCCGTTGCCTGTTGCTGCATCACATCACTGTTCAAGTCAACAATCACCTCAACCACAACAATTCACAATCCTGTCCCTCTTTCCATGTCGCTGTCAGTTAAGATTATGAAAAATTAAGAACTGACAAACAGCCTCCCCATCAGATCATAAATTGGAATTGAATTGGAATGACAGGAAGAGGAACTTGTGATATACTGCATTAGACCCTGCCCAAATTTTTCTACTGATTTTCCACATAGGGATTTAAAAAAAGTTTCTGTTAAAGTGTTATAAGTTATGAACCAAGCTTTTTTCATTTAAAAAAGTACAATTTAAGTACTTTTTATTCTCAAACGCTCGTCTTACCTTGTTCTCGTTGAACTCTGTGAATTCTGGCTCAAGACAGAACATGCAAAGAAGATCAAACACCTTTAACAAAAAATGTAAAACAGAGATATAGGATGAATTTTAAAGTTGAGGGAAATCATGAGATGGGAGTTTTTCGACATACCCTAACTGTCATGAACCAGAAAAAAAAAACATTTTAGGCAGAGTAAGACAAGACGAGTGTTTGACATTAAAAAGTATATAAATTGTATTATTTTTATGAAAATAACCGATCGATAAGACCCTTCTTTCTCAGCTGGGATCATTTACAACCGCATTTGGGATCGTCTGAAGCCACATTTAAACTGCATTTTAGAAGTTAAAACTCGGAGCACCATATCAGTCCATCATATGGAGAAAAATGCTGAAATTTTTTCCTCAAAAAACAATTTCTTACGACTGAAGAAAGAAAGACATGAACATCTTGGATGACAACGGGGTGAGTACATTATATGTGAATCTTTGTTTTGGAAGTGGACTTCTCCTTTAAACACACTGAAAAACACTACACATCTTGAAAAATTTCAAGCTCAAAATTTCAGATTTCAACTAATCTTTCTTGTAAGCTTGTTTGCTATCTCAATTCCAACTCAATTTAAATTCAGGCACTCTCTATTCATTAATTTCTTAATGGCACACAACCCTGCTGTCAAAGATTCACTAATAAACCCCGTCTCGATACCACATCCCCACCCTGCAGAATGCCTGCAGGCCAGACAGAGTTTCTAGAACATCCCGTCCTCTCCGGAGATGTCAAGACGGCCGCTGTCCACGTCAAGGCCATCATCGGTTAATGGGCCGTTAGCTTGTTGTTTTGGGACAGAGCGCGTTGAGCTCTTCGTCCCAGCGGTGGCAAAACTGGCATATCATGTCTGTAATGGAGCTTGAATCGTGTGCCGCTGAGACGTTTGCCGATATCTTGGACAGCACTTACAGTCTCCTCTGGCCTCAGTTACTCTGATATTACTGGCCTGATTCTAATGCGACCCTCAAAGTATGGCTTTTTAAAGCTGCCCTTGCTCTTTTGGCAACTGACAGTAAAACCACCTCCAACTAACCACCTAAAATATGAACCTTGGGCAACACGTGAATATTCAGCCGAGCCAAACACCTCCACGGTATCAGCTCTCGCAGCTTGACAAGTGCCTGACATTTCTCACCTTCAACCGTCAGTTTGCTAACCGCTTTAAGCTTTTTGCATAATTACATGTGATAATGCATGTGTAGCTTTGAAAAGAAGGAAATTAGGTTCATTGTTGGTGGCGTCAATTGTCATAAAATATAACGCCTCAATGTGGGCAATTTAAATCCACATTACGGCATGATAAATTCATAATTGAGCTCAAAGTACTAAATAATCAGACATAAAGTTTCACTTTGGAAACTCAAATGAATATTAAACATGAAATGAATCAAATGGATGGATCCTGTACCTTTTGAATACTAATTAGAACAGGATGATATATATATCTGACAGTTAGTGAATTTATAAGTGTGCTTACTAGTGAAACTAAAACATTTTGTACTATTTGGTTTTGCTAGGTAGAATAGATAGCAAAAAAAGCAGACATAACAAATTAGCAAACTCATATCATGGTAACGCACACTGCATAATTTGCAATCATTAAACTGACACTAAACTCCAAAACTGCATTTGGAAAAGTCGTATTTAAACTGTTAACATGAATTTGAAAATTGATCCCATTTACTTTCTTAATCAAGATTATTAATTTTATTTTGATTGATTTACACATAAACCAGGGTTCGTACAGACAACTCCAGGACTTTCAAGGAATTTTCAAGCACTATTTTTTGATTTTCAAGGACAGAGATCTCTTTTATTAAACAATGTCTTTCAAATTCTAAAAAAAGATAAATAGATAAATAAAAATATACTAATAAACAAAACGGCAAAAAAGAAAGAGAAATAAAGCACATAACAATAATGGACCGTTATTCTGTCGGCAACAGGTGTGGTACCAATTATTTAAACACCTTGTACGAACCCTGAAAAACTCTCACCAAAACATCCCACCCCTGTTTTCATATCCTTGTTTACTACAGAAATAAAATGTGTTGCAAATTTCCTCTCATGTTGACAGAGAAATTGAATTTGTCAAACTGTGAGGAGCAGCTATTAATATCAAGTGACCTAAACTAACTAACACCACAAAACATCAACAAGCAAAAGTCCCTTTAGAATCCATTATACTTACAAATGTTTGTGCTGCTGTTTTCCCTCCAAAATGATGTCACTTCCAGGAGGATGATGCCATTTTGGAACTAGCAGGGGATGCAGGGGGAAAAAAACAATTATATAATTGAAGTATCTTATACTCACTAATGCTGCATTTATTTAATAAACAACAGTAAAACTGTAATATATTGTGAAAAATTATTGCAATTTAAAATAACTGTTTTCTATTGTAATATATTTAAAAATATAATTTATTCCTATGATCAAAGCTGACTTTTCTGCATCATTACTCCAGTCTTTAGCATCATATTATCCTTCAGAAATTATTCTAATATGTTGATTTGCTGCTCAGGAAACATTTATGATTACTAATTAACAATGAAAACAGTTGTGCTGCTTAATATTTTTGTGATAACCATGATGCCTTTTTGATGCCTGAATAGAAGTATTAAAAATGTTACTGAAATTGAACTTTTGAATGATAGTGTATGATTACAGTAGTCGGGATGACTCAGGGCAGAGTGTTCAAGATATAGCTAAATCAATCTGAAAACACGAAAGCAATCAGATGACAAAGTAAGGACATTTTCTCCTTGTGGCTGATCTAAACAGCTAAATAAAATCTAATTTTAATAGACCAGATGAGAAAATGATGAGTCAATGACATCTTGTGTGTTGGATAAATAGCTGAACAGACAAATGAGTTAAAAGTTAAAATGTTAAAATGATTATAGAATTTAGTGAATTTCGAGGTTGTATCGTGTAAAGAAAAAACATAGTATCATTGTAATCAATGTTCCTGTGTGTCTTTCTGCCTGACTCGTAATCTCACCTTCTGCAGCCAGAATTGCACTGTCAGCGTTTGCGCAGACACCAGACACGAACGCCAGAGTCCTTACAGAGATCCCTTCAGCTAAAGATGTCATTCATTTTAAAAAAGCCAAGAGGCTGTTTTTACCAGTTGCTTTGCTTTGTTTTTCGCTCTGCCATCTATTTGCAAATTGCAGTGAACCTTTTCAATTAAGTCTGAATTGGCCAGGGGCCGCGTGACGCAGAGGAAGGGTGTTTCGCTGTGAGATAAGGCCACACTTATGGCTCACGGCACAACGAAAGTGATGTGGTTTCCAAATTGGTTTAAGGTATTCTGAGTCTTGCTATCGCTCACAGCGAATGACTGTGACTGCATCCGAGCCAAGGATCACTGGATATGCATCTGATGTGCTTTGCCGAAGCCTGTGTTGTTATATTTCCAGATTATTTATTTTGTAGTGTACCACAGTTTTTTCATTAGCAGAGTGCTATGCTTTGACTTAAAGACTGCATTGCATTTGTTCAAATGTGAACGTTTATCGCTTCAGTGCACATCTCCAAGAGTGCGGCAACGTGACTGTGACATCGCTCGCGCACCCACCTCTCTGCGAAATCAGAAGCTGTGTATATTGTTCTCCAAAAACTCAGCAGGGATGCAACATCAAAAACAGACGACACCTTAGTCATGCAAATCTGAGATTTTGGGTATAATAACATAGTTTTGAAAAAATAAATATAAATACATATTAATAAGTTATATAATGTTATACAACATTATACTAAATAAATAATATTAGAAATACAATTAAATGTATTTTATTAGTTAAAATTAGTAAATTAACTTAACCTCCTGTTGTGTTGAGGTCAGCTTGATTTTCAAATAGCTTGAAATACTGGTTTAATTATTTTCCTAAATTTTGTAAATATTTCTCATTTACGGTTACAGTATAAATAAGCATACAAAGTTCCAACACACAGATGTTTTTTGGAAAGCCTGTACAATTTTTGTAAAAAAAATAAATAAAATAAAATCACTAAAGATTGAAATAAAAAAACAGAAAACATTCACTGTAAAATTCACTGTTTCTATATCTAGCTGAGTTTCAGAGTCAAAAAAAAAAAACAACAACAACAACAAAAAAAAAGTTCGGTCAGAGGTTGTTTTTAGTATCTCAGTTAAAAATAACATTTTACGCTCACAAAGGTTGGAGAGCCAGACACAACAAAAAGGCAAACGAAGTACGTATAGCAATAAACACTACTTACACTAAATACAAATAATGTTACATTTTTACTTTGCACCTCTGTGTAAAAATAGTCACAAACCGTAGTCATGACAATTTTGTGTCTCCATACAGCTAATTTTTGAACATAAAATTTTATGGTTAAAACAAAAAAACAAACAAACAAAAATAAATAAATAAATAAAAAATAAGACAATAAAAAACTGATAGGATTTATTACATTTCTCAGAGGTTTTTTTTTGGTCTCTGACAACTATGATTTTTCATAGTGGCGATTTTTGGAAAACTGTATGAAAATGACAATTTGTGTCAATTTGGCCCTAACACAAAAAATGTGTGTTTTTTTGTTTGTTTTTTAAATACAACAGAAGGTTAAATTATTATATTTTTATTAGAATTTAAAATAAAAAATACAGTAGTTAATGATAAATATCTGTTGACATGTTTTATATGAAAACAAATGTGTTTTGTTTTGTGCCGTCTACAATATTGATAGCAGAAAATTGACTTTAACCTTACCCCGTAATTTCGCCGAAATTTTGTGTACTTACAACAATTTACAAGTTGGAAATTCCGACTTTCCGTGATGATATTAGCATTATATTTACCACTAAATTTAGCTAAAACTTAACGTTAACCCCACGTATCAACAAAATATTTACAGAGGCCTGTGATGTGATCAGTAATGGTAGAGTCAGTGATAAATGAGGTCACGTTTTACCTGACAGCCTTCACTCCTTTAGATGTGATGATGTTGGCATTTACACTCGTTGACATTTTAAAAGAAAGAGAGAGCATTATGCGAAAGCAGAGCCGAGTAGTTAGCAGCTTATCTTTCGCACGAAACCAAGTTAAACGGTTCACCTGCCCCAAAGCGTTCAGTGTGCGTCACTCACGTCGCCGCCACCAAAATGCCACCCGCTGACATGTAAAGAGACGGCGCGAGAGACGTTTCACTATCCGACTCAGCCATGCCTGGTAATATAAATAAAATGTATGTTTTCTATAAAAATTACACAGTATTTTGTATAAATAAAAATAAATATATTGATTAAATAATATTGTTAATTAAATTGTGAATTCTTTAAAAGCATGTGTATTATTTTCTAGCTTGTGTATTATTTATTTGTTGTTAGCTTATTAATTTTATAGCTCCGAATATTTATTATTCATTCTTTTAAAGAAATTATTATTTTTTTATTATTATTTATAATATTTACGGAAGTTTTAAATATTGCCGTTGACGTTTACGTGAGGCAAAATAAAAGTTTGCACGAATGTACGGTAGGCTACTACTTCCTGTTTACAAACTTAAACGGTGTAACGCTAACATTTTTTAAACGGTTTATTGAACATTTAGACAAAATTAAAAAAAAAAAAAAAAAAAAAAAAAAAAAAAAGTATATACATACATACAAATATTTAATTTGGTGTCGTTTTTATTTAAATTACCAAAAATTAAAGTGANGTTTACAAACTTAAACGGTGTAACGCTAACATTTTTTAAACGGTTTATTGAACATTTAGACAAAATTAAAAAAAAAAAAAAAAAAAAAAAAAAAAAAAGTATATACATACATACAAATATTTAATTTGGTGTCGTTTTTATTTAAATTACCAAAAATTAAAGTGAAATTGTGATGCAATCTTTATAAAACGTACATAAAATACATACAAGGTTGTGGTATACCAGTTTGGTATAACATGTTGTTAATTTAGAAGCCTTATAATGTATTAATGTATTTAAAGTATGATAGAGCTTTATGGGGTTAAAGACTGCTTACTGATTCAGTAAGGCTAAATGCCATATTATGAGATTAAGCGTTAATTTATAATATGGAGATTTAATTTTTTTTTTAACGCACTTTGTATTTTCCAAAGTATTGGCATACAAATAAAACTACAAAACAACAGAAATTAATAAAAGCAAGCTAAGTCTTGTGATAAGAACAAATGGTACAACCAAGTAGGTTATGATTTCACTTGAATTTTCATCCCAGTTTGAGGGTGCAGGTTTGAAAATCAGAAGTCATGAAGAGTTTTCTTCTGATCGTCATGAGAGCCCTTCACAAGGTTGTTGGGTATCAAAGCAGGAAGGTGTTAGTATGCTGCGGAAGCTACAGGATGCTTGAACAGCCCGGAGGGGGAGCTGAGATGTCCATACTGAGATGTGCTGGATGTGGGGGCCAGGAATGATTGGAAAATGATCCAAGCTGTCTGACTGTTCAACAGCAGGTGGTCTGAGCTGCAACATGGCAATTCAGGTGTCTGCCAACCAAGAACAGTTGCCTACCATTAAAGCAATTCCTACAGTGTCATTTTCTGGCACACTGTACAAGATTCTGCAGATGTACAAAGTGGTGTTTGTATCCTTATGCAATAACAATGGATTTTTTTTATTCAATTTGGAGTCTAGTGAAGTGAAAAACTCTGTGTTTGTAAGAAATGCATTGTTTTGGTCGTTTCTGGACAAAAATTTTTTTTTAATAATGCTTCCTTTAGTGAAAAAGTCCATCCACGTATTTGTTTAAAACTGTTTTGGACTGCTTTACTTGTAAACGGTGCTTGATCTGTGCATATTTCTCTCCTGATTCAGAAGAGATGACTTTTTCAATGGAGAAAGCAATGAATAGGGACTCATATTTTAGCTGGAAGCAACAGCTTGAAGCTAAAAACGTCTTAATGAAAGATTTGTTTGTTACAAACACACAGCTTTTGGCTTCACAAGACGGTAATTGATGAACTGGAGTGGTGTGGATTACTTGTGATGTTTTTATCAGCTGTTTGGACTCTCATTCTGACGGTACCCATTCACTGCAGAGGATCCACTGGTAGAGGTAAATTTCTCCAAATCTGTTCTGATGAAGAAACTAACTCCTTTATACTAACTAATGTTTAGCTACTGGAAACAGACGAAAATACTTGGAAAGAAAGTATTTTTGCAATGCAATTCATATCAGTCAGCAACCAGATCAAGCAGCAACCTTCAGAGCAGCTCTGAGCGCCTTTCAAGCACTAAACCGCTTCACAACCCCTCCAAACCAAACTTGTGCTTCAGTTTAAAAAAAATAACTCAAAGTATAATAATTTGCTTCCTGGAGCTCAAGCTGGTTATATACACAAATATCGATCTGTTGACAATCACTTAGTCGATTTTGATGACGCAGCTGTTGCGACGTCTGCTCGTTTAAGCAATTTGTAGTGGATAAACTAGATGAGGCTTCTTCTATGACAGCATATGCCCCTTTTCAAGGTCTCTGTGGGGATTTTGTCAGAGCCATTGTTGACTAAAGGCTTTGTACTGTCGAAAGAATCTCGGCAGACTTTTAGGGTTCATGCGCCGAGCGTACAACGGGGGTTCTGGAAGGAATCCAGGCCAGCAGCGCAGCCTGTACCAGGACTTTGTTCTAGGAGTTCTCAGTCCAGCTTTCATTCATCTTTGATCATAAGAGAAGCGTCTGCTGACTTTACCGGAACAGCCCTGGTCCCCGGAGCGATCAGAACTCGCGAGCTCTGTGTTTACCCAGCCTTTCCCCATGCCTCTGTTGTTTTATTCGGTGTTTCTGCTTGAGCGGGTTTTGAACAGCTAAAGACACAAGAGGGTTAGAGAGAGCTTTCAATTTTTCTCTCAGAAGTGGCTGGATCACTAGAGGCCTGTCAAAACAGTCTTGATGGCACCTCAGGGACATGTTAATAGTCTCTGCGGCAGCAGACGTATGCTGAACTTGCTCTGTCCCCCACTCATCATCAGCCACAGCGTGCAAGCGGTCACCGTCCGTCTCGAACACCCTCCTCGGCGGTTTAATGCAGCACTTTCAAAGGCTCATCTGGTGAATTCATTGCTCTGCTGTGGTGATATTTTCTGCATTGCTTCGTTCAGTGAGATGATAGAGGAGGCTGTGCGTGCAAATGGTTGCACTCCAAGCAAAAATGAAACCCCTTTAGTGACTTATTTGTGCATAAAAGCATCTACCAAATGCATATGTATTTGGAATGCTCTGAATAGTAGCAAGTCATACAAATGACTTGCAGTTGATTCCAGTGGAGTTTTATACACACGTTTACTTAGCTATTTAAATTGGGATATTACATTT
>JAHKKF010517364.1:0-12939 GCA_019740295.1 Labeo calbasu | reverse complement strand
TATATATATATATATATATATATATATATATATATATATATATATATATATATATTTGCCAATATTAGCCAATTTTTTTAAATGAAGGTTTAAATGAAATACACTCTAGATTTAATTCAGCAAATGTATAATATTCTAGTACTTAGTATGTCCTCCAGAACTTTAAGTATACTGCTCTGACCCTTCTTGGCACTGAGTGTCCAAGTTCATGACAAATTGTCACATCTGTCCTGTTTAACTCCTGGAGGAAGACCTCCTTAAATGCCCTGGTCTTTAATTGTGAGTGTTGCTCAGCTTGTCTCTACAGAATCCCCCACAGCTGCTCAAGAACATTAAGATTGAGTGAAACACATGTCCGCATTGATAAAGCACAACTCCCTAACACCTTCAGCACTCATACATCCGCATATAAGAGCTTTACTACCACTGAACGTCACTGTAGGAACCAGGCACTTCTCACTGTACTCCTCCTCTAGCAACACCACAACATTTTGGATGCTTTTGGATCCAAAATGATTGACTTGGTCTCCTGAGACCAGAGTATGGATTCCCAGAAGTCCGTATTATGTAAATATAGGCATTGGAAGAGGTTAAATGAGTTTATTGTGCTTAGGCTACAGTAGGTAATTCTAGTGGTGACAACAACCATGCGTGTGACTTCTGCAGGCTGCATCGTACTCTGTGAGAAAAACAGTCACTCCTTTCATAGCTTTTGCAGGCTCTGAGACACTCACATGGTATTTCTCCAGCAAAAATTCACTCATTACTAAATGAAAACTTAAGACTTGATTATTTCAGGAGCCTTGTCACAAGTCCATTGTTTTTGAATGTCTGTGTTACTTCTGCTATGTTTTCACACTTAAAACAATAATTTGGTATTTCTCTTGTATCATTGTCCTCTTTTATGCTAAGAAATAAGTCACCTGGCAGTTTTCTCCCAAGTGGTTCAGTTGTTTCCAGCATTAAGTCTGAATATGATTCAGTGTGCTATATAACACTTTTAAATGTCAGGAAATTACTTGTCTTTTAAAGTTTTGGTTCAGTTTACTGACCTATTGATCAAAATAGCCTTAAATCTAAATGAGTAAACCTTAAACCTTTTATGTAGTAACTTTCACAAGGGTGTACTCATTTTTGTAACGCAACATTTTATTACTTTGATAAGAAAATCTTAATTTTCTGAATAATTTTGACATTCTTCTTTGGTAATTGACCGAGCAGGCTTGTTGGAACATTATACCTCCAAAGAACCCTAACATGTCATCTAAGTAAAGAGTAATTGCTGAATTTAAGTTTTAGAGGGGGTGTACACATTTATGTTGTGCACACACACACACACACACACACAAACATTATTTTCAGCAGATATTATTGAAGATTTGTGATGACCACAAACTTAAAGAATGTAGCATTTGACAGAAAATATATACCAAATATTATTAAGCTGAAACTATTTTAATACTCATTTTACATGTTAGGAAAACTCATGAAATATCATACTGATACTTAAAACATGTACATTATAATGGTTGGTTTTTATAATCATTGCTGCCTGCTGTCTTTACTACAACACACCAGGTGGCGCTAGAGAATAGGGAATATTTCTCAAAAACTGATTCTGTAGCCTAAAATCATTTGTTTTCTTTCCAGATTCGAGGGTTCCTGTCAAGATTTGACAATGTTCTTCCTGCAAGTTTGGCATTTGACAAATGCACTGCATGCTCACCCATAGTAAGTAGACCATTTAAATGTTGTTTATTTTATTTATTTATTTTTTTTTACTTGGGATTGAGTTAAATTAAACGTTATTTTAACATTGCGCAATGCCTAAGTGATGCATTGTGGTTAAAAAAAAGGGGGGAGAAAGGGTTTTTCATAGTAATTAAATAATTTACAGTCAAACGAAGATAATGAATATCCTTGTGTAAGGTGTTGACTAGAGTCTAATGGTATTTTAAGCATGTTCTTCTGCAGATATGTGAAATATCTGTAGATGATGCATGTGTGTTATAGAGGCCATGTGTTGTGAATTAGGCTCCTTGTTGATGTCACAGGCGTATGTGAGTAATTAGGGCTGAATTGAAGTGTTTTTTCCCAGCGGTCGCGCTGTTGTCGACGGGTTCACGTCTCATAAATCAGAGTTTGGCTGCTCAATCTCTTCTGCATGTGTGGATGTGCTCTCCCAGTGGTTTCTCTCTTATTTAGCAGCACCGTAGCCACTCCTTCCCCCCAAATACACGCTCGTACGTGAATACAGTAAGTCTGCAGGCTGACGCTGAGTTGGAGCTGTTCCCTTCCCCCTCTTCGCTCTGGTTTCACTCACTTTCTTTCCCAAGTTCTTGCTCACTCTCTTTCTATTTTCTTTCTGCTGTAAAGACATAAAAACCTCATAAAATGTCTCAGATCCTTACACTTTGATGCAAGACTATTAAGGAACTGTGTGAGGTAAATGTCTTAAGGATGCTACCCATGTCTTTTAAAGAAATAGTTCACCTAAAAATCTAAAAATGGGTTCAATAAACAACATCAAATTTGTATTCATGTTAAAACTGCTCCGTTAAGCTACTGAATAAAATCTATGAACTAAATCCGTGAGCTCTACATGGACCCGCGTGAAACATCTTTAGTATCAGTTTCACTTGATTTTGATGTGATGCAGTTATATTGTAACCTTTTTACAAAGCAGCTACACATTTCAAACTCAGGCATAATAAGGGTTTAATAATAAGTGTATTTCTCTAAGGAAACTCCAACTAGCAGCACATTAAAAACTTTACAAGCATGTGTTTTTGAACACATCCCGGTAGGTCTTTAGTGACATACACACTGTTTACTTGCTTGTTTATTTAAGTGCGAAATGTGAATCTGTGAGCTTGCAGAAATCGCATCTAAACAGTCCTACATCTATAGTTACAGCCAAAATGATTGATAGTTTTGTTTTGTTTTTTTCCTGGTGAACTAAATTACGGGGTAAAAATGATTTCAGAAGGATGGCAGCATCATTATGTTATTTTAACACATATTAGTAGGTCTGTTAGTAAAATCTGTTGACTTTGCCAATTTTTGTTGCATTATGTGCCAATGGTGACATTTTTTCCCCCCAAAGTTTAAAGTATCAAGAAATATTAAAAATATCTCAAAGCCTGTTTACATTTTGAAATCCCTGTATGGTTGATTTTCAGAGATATTGGGATATCAATGTGACTCCTGGAGTAAATTGTTAAATTATACACATTTTCAGTGGTCAAAAACCAAATGTGGGATACTTTCCATAAAACTGATTTTTTTTTTCTTTTAAAAATCCCTGAGAGCAAGTTAATGTGCCTCAGCTTGACCATTTCATTCTATATTCTATGTCGTTGTTTCAATAAAAGTAAACAATATAATATTATTTGTTCTTCAGACATTCTTTTTTCAATACAACATCAGTGTCAGCTGTATATGAAGTGTTTCTGACCACTGAACATGGGCAAAATTCAACAATTTGGACATGGTGTCTCATTGAGATCCACATATCTCTGGAACTGAACCAAATAGGGCCTTAAAAATGAAGATACTGAAAGAAATGTTTAAGAAACAAAATCTAAAACGGCATTAAGATACCTTTAATACTTCTTAAATTACAGGCATGCAAACTTTAGAAAAAAAGATTTTTCCCCATTTTCCTCGTCGACACCACTGGCATATAATGCGACAAAGATCATTCCATGTCAACTCAACCAGAGGTCCCCGGCTCAAATTTCTGATTTTGTTAAGATGTAGACATGTAGTATGTCTTATGCAATTGTTTTAATAGAAGGAAACAAGATACATTTTCTAGTTTCAACATTATTTATTCTTCAGACATTCCTCTTTAAATACAATGCTGTATACAAAGTGAACAACATTGAAAATGGTTAATATTCATCAATCTAAGTATGGAGCCTCATTGATGAAGAGTGAAGATTCCAAAAGAAAAGTTTATTAAGAACTAGAATCTAAAATCATATTGAGATATCTTTAATGCGTATTGAATTACAGGCATACAAACTTTGGAAAAAGAATATTTATGGCCCTTACACTGCCCTCCAAAAGTTTGGAAACGCCCTAGAAAAGTGGAGTTTTGGACAATATTGGCATGAATCCTTTGACAAGGGACAACACAAACTACGAAAACATATATTATTACATAAACAGTTTATACATAGAAAAAACATAAATTTTCAATTCATCAAAATATCCACCATTAGCAGCTATTAACAGCTCTGCATAATCTGAGCCTAAATTCATTGCATTCTAAACTTAATTGGCAATCAATTGTTGAAGCTCTTAAAGTGTGCTGACCCCAAAAAAAATCTTTTAAAAACCTGGGCCAAGTTTAAACCAGTAACCAGGCAGCACAGCTGGCAAAGGGACATGTTTGACTTTGACATGTATATATTGACATTATTATGTAATCAAAATGACAATGATTATTGCTGGTCTTCAATGATAATGTCAAGTTACTTTAATGTATTTGCACAAAAAAATGATAAGGATTTATGCTGATATCGTCCAAAAACCACACTTTGCCAGGGTGTTTCCAACTTTTGGAGGGCAGTGTAGGTATGTTCCGTGCAGTTATTTTGACAATAACTGCACGGAACTTTAGAAAACAAGATCCATTTCTAGTTTCAACATTATTTGTTCTTCAGACATTCCTTTTTAAAAGACAAGAAGTATCAGCTGAATGAAAGTGACCCACATTTGGTTTTTGACCACTGAAAATGTGTACAATTTAACAATGGAGCCATATTGAAATTCCAGTATCTCTGGAACTGAACAATACAGGACCTTAAAATGAAGATGCCAAAAGGAAAGTTTATTAGGACCCAATATCTAAAAGGACATTAGGCCTAATTCTTGAGTTACAGGCATGCAAAGTTTGGAGAAACAAAATTGAAAAGTGCTCTTTCCACAATTTTGAATGCTTACCATTGGCACGTAATGCAACAAAGATTGCTAAAGTCAACAGATTTTACTAATAGACCTACCAATGTCTATGTCAAAATAAAATGATGGTGCTGCCATCTTTCTGAAGTCTTTTTTACCCACCTTTAATTTGTTTCTGAATCTAAGGTGAAAACTGTCATTTTGACCCCCCTCTACAAAACAGTTGATTGATCAGTAAATATACAAAGATGACATTTAATGTTTTGGCTTTTACTGCTGTACATGTTTATCTTTCTTCAGGTTAAATATTATAAATAGTAAGTTATATATTCATGGGATTTATTATTTTGGCTTATGTTTATCTTTCTTCAGAAAAATGTATGGCCAATGAATAACTGAATCATTTTTATAAATTTCAAAATGTTCAAGACAGGAAGTGTTGAATGTGTTCCTTTATGGTGCTGTGTCTTATATTAGCTATAGTAACAGTAGCTGAGCTGACATGTGATCTTCATCAGGCAGTAATCAGCCGGCGTGTGGAGCTCCAGTTGTGTGTCAGCGATGTTAGTGATGTTGGCCTCCATCAGATGTGTGTGAGCCTGAAACCATAGAAACCAAACACTCGAGTTCTCGACAGACAAACGCTTGTAAATTTGGAGACGCTGTGTTTTATCCATACTAAAGACAGACTGAAACAATGTCCCTTTGAAATAAAACACTCGAGCATATGTGAGGAACTTACACCTCCAGAAGACGCTTTGAAACACAAATCACATGATTCAGGACGTCGCTGCTTTATGGGTTACAGCATCCCATAAATTCCATTATAGCATATATAACATCAACACACATACAATTCATGAAAGCAGTTCTTCAAAGTTCTTTATGATATATTTGGTAATTCTTTGTTATCTTTTTATTGTCCTTTATTTTTGTATTTTTTATTAATAGCAGTGTTTGCTAAGGTAAACAAGCTTCACTTTTACATTTGCTAATTTTAATTTAACTGTATTAAACATCTGTGTGCAGTGTTGGGGATAACGCATTACAAGTAACAAAGTTACGTAATCAGATTGCTTTTTCCAGTAACTACTGAAGTAACGCATTACTTTTTAATTTACAAGAACATATCTGAGTTACTTTTTTGAATAAGTAATGCCAGTTACTTTGTTTTCCCATTTATCGACTGACAGCTCTGCCGTTCCCATGTTGAGAGAAATCATAAGTAAGTGCAGAGGCGTTGTGTGCGCTGTGTGAACATGATGCTTAGTGTAGTGAACAAAATCATATTCAGTATTCCCTTAAAAATAAAAAGAAATGTAAATGACACAAACCTGCAATAATTAGATGTTAAATAGCAGAAATATCCTTTATTTATGTGTGTCTTTGGTGCTGACCTTTAATGATCCAGTTCAACCATACAATGACTTAAGGTATACATAACATATCATAACAAGGATTGTTTAAGCTGTGTCCTCTACTGTACAAATTTTCTTCAGCCTGTGGCTTATTACTTTCACTTTTGGTGTAAAAGGGATTTTACATTTGCCGAAAGTACAACTTTTTTACATTAAAAACAAACAAAGACCAGCCCAGATGAGAAAATCTAATGCAAAGGTAACTTAACGTATTACTTTCTATAAAAAGTAACTAAAAAAAGCTGGTCTCGCACATGGTTGCCAGATTGCAAAACATTGGTAAAACATTGGTTCGGAAATGTATCGTTTTAACAGAGAGGCTATAATTTGGGGATTTGAACTCTTGATATCTGGCAACCGCATGGCATGTACAGCAGTGCGTAATATTTTGTCTGTTCTTTTTTTTTTTTTTTTTTTTTTGACAAAAATAGCCAAACCATTTTAGTCTCATCTTTTATCATCAACTATATCAGATGTTGGGAAAAAAGTTTGTCAGTAAACATTTTGAGTCATAGTCTTCGTTGATTAAATTAACACTACATTGAAGGAGGGACCCGAGATTTACTGTACTGTTTCTACAAACCAAAAGACCACAAATACTTAAGGAGAGACTCCCATTTAGAGGAAGAGAACACCCAAAACTCCCTAGCAACCACGAATCAATGCATTAATAAATGTCCTTCAAAACACCCTGGCAACAGTTTACACAACGGATACACTCAAGGTCTCGTACAGTTAGTTCAGCCAAGCATTGTCAGCTTTTTTTTTTTCCTGCGTTGTTTCTTTAGGGCATTAAAGTAAAAAGCTGTGAGCTCACACGAGGAGCAGTCACATGTGCGGTACTGCCAGACATGGCGGCAGCAGAGTGAGTTCAGCCATCTGAGGTTTTTATCTGCACGGAGCGAAAACCTCTGCCATCTCTTCAAACAATTACAGGGGAAGTTACAAGAAGCAGTGGGAGGAGCTGGAGGAGAGCGCCGCTGTATGTAAACCAGATGTGCTGCTCGCCCTCCAAAACTCTCTCACACACACACTGCGTCAGTGATTTAATGGGCTTCATAAGTCAAAGGCCCCAATTTAAGGAGGTCCACTCCTGGAAAACACAATTAAATCTTGTTTAGCTGCTCCTCCTGCTGTTATGTTGCTAGGCAAGAAAGCGCGTTTACGCATGTGATCTGTTTCAGATACAGTGTGGCGTTTGTTCGTAGAAGAGAAATATGTTTACTTTGAAAGAGAAAATGATTTGTTTTTGGAGTTTATGTCTGTGTAAAAGCTCTTCCTCAGTCATCTGCTTTGTACTGTAGATTCTGTTAGGATTTCAAAAGTTTTTCTTTCTTAGTCAAGATGCCAGAAAAAATTACAGCAATGACATTTGTTTGACAGTCAACCTCAACATTTTCTGGCCAGAGTGCAAGTACATAATGTCCTCTGGATCTGTTGGCATTTGTACTTCAGAGTGGTCATATTATCTACTTTTGCAACATTTTTATTTATTTTTTCTTCCCTGAGGTCAACTTATAAAGTTGGTGTTGTTTGCTTGCCTCAGAACAGTGATGATTGAGTTTTCATGACCATTTTCCACCTTCTCTTGCTCTTAAGCCCAAAGAGTATGTGTGGTTATAAAATATGACTTTTTAAATCTAGTTCGCTGTATGATGAAATTTATTTCACGCATGTTGTACCCATACCCAAGCACATAGTATGTGTAAATAGTATACTTTGCGCGAATTAAACAGGATGTTTTTGCTGCTTGTACCTTTAAGATGTTGATATGTAGATACCTTTGATTGGCTAACTTTTAGTCGTGCAGAATACCACCCTTAACATGTTGCCAAATAGGGCTGTCTTTAGGGCGGTGTAACTGGTGCGGTTGCCCTACCTCGCACAGGCCTCGCGTCAGCTTGGGACAGCCCGGTTACCAAACATTGTCCAACTATAATGTGTAAGTATGGGTGGTCATACTGTATGTTACTGAGGTTATGGTCATGATGTCATAACCACAATTTCTGAACAAGTTGCTTATGAAATTTAGTTTGATTAAATGGACTGTGATGTGGATCGTTTATGGTGTCCCATTGTCCCATGATATGAATTAATCATGCAACGATTGCCTTACTGTTTTACTCTTCACTACTTTATTTACACTGGTGTTGTCGTCTCTTTGAGTTATGGGTCATGTGGCAATAACTTGAGTGCATTTTATCCCTTAATGATGTCGTTTCGAGTGGTTTGTGTGTGGGACGTCAGGGACTGTGTGTCCTGGATTGAAACCACAAACATGAGAGTGATAACTTGAACTTATATCAAATATTGTTCTGAAAGCAAAACACAACAAACAGTAGGCTATCATCTGCCTAACAGCTGATGAACGGTGAATAAATACCATACATCTCCATCTCGCTCAGTATTACCTTTTTTTGCTACCGTTGACATTGAGTTTCCAGCTCAGCTCTGGAAGTGGCAATGTTGAGTTGTGAATGTTGGAGTAAATCTACATTGTGCATTTTTCCACAGTGCACCCACTTTAATGTTAAAAATAGCAGGTTTTGCAAGTATTAAAGAACTGCCCGAGTTCATGGAGTTTGGACAGATGAGCCCCGGTCTACTTTCGCCTGTTCTCTAACGCTCTCTGTCAGTCAAGTCATCCATGTCTAGTTCATTGAAAGCAGACGTCACTCTCCCCCTCAACTCAACAGTGCCGCCCATTCATCAGCCTCCGGCAGAAACTCAATCTCCTCTGAGAATGAGCTGCGTGAAAGGAGCCAGTGTGATTGTGGAGGGCCGTCTGTCTGAGGAGCGTCACTGAGATGCTGCTTGAGTGCTCTCAGTCCAATGGACAGTGGTGCCAGATGTCTGCCTCTCCCGCCTGGCCTCCCTTTGTGCATGGGGAACAGTGCCATGTAACCACAGTTTGAGATTGTGTTATCGTTGTGTTTGGATGTGTACTGGCCAACAAGCCAACTGTAGTAACAGATACGAGCTTCTCAGATATTACAACACATCTGTAGGGCTGAGTAGGTCTTTTCCAGGGTTTTCTAATCTCGGTCCTGGAGGGCCACTTTCCTCAAGCTTGAATATGACTGCTTAGAAGTTTCTAGTGATGCTAAAAACCTTGATTAGCTGGTTCTGGTGTGTTTAATTGTGGCTGGAGCTAAACTTTGCTGGAAGGTGGCCCTCCAGGAGCAGGACTGGACATTCCTGGTCTGTGTGAACTTCTGGAGTAAACCCCCTAGGCACCCCAAGGCTACACATTTTCAAACTCTTCTTAATCAAACACATTTGAATCATCTCATCAGCTTTGTAGAGACCCCAGGATCTGAAATGGTTATGTCAGATAAGAGAGGCATCCAAAATGTGTTGGAGTTCCTTTAGGAACAGTGTTGTGAAACACTGGTCTAGATGTTCGCACAGACAAGGGGAGTCCAATCCTGCTCGTCGAAGAGGCACCTTTCTGCAGAGTTTAGCACAAAGACAGCTTCCTAGATGTTTCTAGTGGTTCTGAAAACCTTATTAGCTGGTTCTGGTGTGTCCAATTGGGGCTGGAGCTAAACTTTGCTGGAAGGTGACTCTACAGGAGAAGGAATGGACAATGCTGGTTTGTGTGTTCATCTGGACCACTATTTTCCAACCCTGTTTCTGGAGACACCCCAAGACTACGCATTTTTTAACTCTCCTAATGGAACACATCTGAATCATCTCATTAGCTCATTCGTAGAGACTCCTGGACCTGAAATGGTGGGCTCAGATAAGAGAGACAACCAAATTGTGTACTGCTAGGGTTCCTCCAGGTACAGTGTTGGGAAACAGTGGTCTAGAAATTCACAAAGACCAGGGGTGGCGAACGTCTGTCCTGGAGAGCCGCAGCCTTGCAGAGTTTTGCTTTAGCCCTAATGACACACACCTGAAAAAACTAGTTAAGGTCTGAAGGGTTACTAGGAAGCTACAGACAGGTGAGTTTTAATTAGGGTTAGAGCTTAACTCTGCAGGACTGCAGCACTCCAGGACCAGAGTTCACCACCCCTAAAATCCTGTTCCTTGGAGGGTCATCTTCCTGCAGACTTTAGCTCAAACACAACTTCCTGGAAGTTTCTAGTCATCCTGAAGACAATGATTAGCTGGTTCAGGTGTGTTCATTGGGGCTGGAGTTAAACCGTGCTAGAAGGTGGCCCTCCATGAGCAGAAATGGACACTCCTGGCTTATGTGAACTTGAAGTCCAGATTCCATATATCATTAATTAATTTTTGATTAGTAATATGCATTGCTAAGAACTTCATTTGGACAACTTTAAAGGCTATTTTCTCAATATTTTGATATTATTTATTTATTTATTTAATTTTGCACCCTCAGATTCCAGATTTTCAAATAGTTGGCCAAATACTGTCCTATCCTAACAAACTATATATCAATAAAAAGCTTATTTATTCATCTTTTCATCTAAAAATATTGACCATTATGAGTGGTTTTGTGGTCCAGGGTCACACATGTGCTGAAAGGTGGCCCTCCAGGGGCAAGACTGGACACTCCTGGGCTGTGTGAATTTCTGGACCTGTGTTTCCCAACCTTGTTTCTGGAGACACTTTTTCGAACTCTCCTGAAATGGATGGGCCAGATAAGAAAGACATAAGAAATGTGTGTTGTTGGTGTTCATTCAGGAACAGCATTGGGAAACACTGTTCTAGGCAATATAGCATTGTGTTTAGTGTGTTTATAGCAGAGTTGGAGTCAAATCAACATCTTACAAGACCTTTACTGTCCATGTACAACTGACATTATCAAACATGCCACTCAGTTTGCTAAAACACAAACCAAAAGCATCGACTGCGTAATGAAGCCTGTTAAATGCAGTTAGAATGCCAATGTAATTCAAGTTATAACAGCAAAAAATATCCCTAATGATATAGTTTAGTAATATCACATAACCAAGAGTGCCTTTTTCTGAATATCAGCATATGAGCGTGATTGCTAATGTCTGATTTTTATTTTATATAGCTGTTCAACAAACAGGTTAATATTGAGTGAGTGATCCATCCAATGATCCATTCATGAAGTCATTTTGCCTAATTTCTAAAGGAATCAGCTGTTTTGAACAAATCATTTGAAATAATGATTCAATGAATCAGTAAGACAGCTACTCGCTTCTGGCAGTTTTAGTGTCATATTTATTTTTCCATGACAGACCTAAATGAGCCAAAGTACCAGCACATTCAGCAAAATATAATTTAATTATTATATTGTTATATTGAGATATTTTAGTCGATATCGCACACACCTAATTTGATGTCACTTATGTTGTGGTGCCAGCTCAAAGACTTAACACATTGTTTTGTTTTTTACAGGTTCTTGACAACTATGAGCGAGATGGTTTCCAGTTCCTAGCGAAGGTCTTTAACTCATCTCATTCCTTCCTGGAGGATCTGACCGGCTTGACTTTACTCCATCAGGAGACACAGGCAGCTGAGGTTAGACTCATCATCCCTCTATGCGCGCTCACGCTCACATACATGTCAGAGCCAAAGTTCATGATTGCTATCAGGTAAAAAACTGTTATTTTGGCCTTTCCCATCAGTTGACAAATGCTGTGTGCATTTATTATTAATTGATCAGATCCATTTGCACATGTACGCTTTAAAATATACCATGCACAGATGGTAACAGAAGAAAGAGCCTTCAACCACTTGTCCACACAAAGTTCAGGATCAGACTGATTGTTTAGAGATGAGCGAATGATGAATGATCTGTTCACTATCAGCACTAAAGCTTATGACACATTGAGGAAATATGATCAGGCTGATCATTTTAAAAAGAAAAAGAGCAACTCCATTGAAGCATTCAGTGTCTTTTGACCACAAAAGCTGTTGACCTGACATATGGTATGCACACACAACACAATCTAGAGCCCACCGCACAAAACTCACGTCAAACATGGGCAGTCAAGCCTCAAACCAGCTTATCTGATTGTTAATATTCAATATCTGTTTGTAAGTTCACAAATATGTTGCAGTTAGTCAGTAGTATCTTTGCAAATTCATAAAGGTTTCTGTTAAAGTTTATATAGTTTCTGTAGATTTAGTAGACTCTTTTATTCAGAGCGGCTTACTATAGAGGAACAAAAGCAATTCCTAACAGAGTCAGCAATATTTATACAATACCAGGTTTATTAGACAACTAGATTAGGAAGCAATATAGAGAAGAGAATAAATGCTGGGAAGAAAGACATTAAAAGTGAACCTCAAAGAACATATTAAAATAATTTAAGAATGACCCGTTTACGCTTTGTCAGCCATTGTGCAAGAATTAACTTTCGAGCATGTGATATTAATAAAATCTGTGTACACGCATTAGTCACTGGAATTTAGTGTATGTGGGTGAATATTGTAATTTATTAGTATGTATTAAGAAGTTGTGAATTTGCAACATGAATGTGTTTAATATTTTTCCATGAACTCAAGAACCTTGAAATAGAATTTTACTGAAAAAATGGTTCCAAATTATTGTTTGTTATTATTGTTTATAATATGAATATGCTAAACACCAATATATATATATATATATATATATATATATTTGGTATGTTTATTCAAATAAAGTCTTGTCTTTAAGAAGTTCACT